>RJWM01009736.1:0-66687 GCA_004363535.1 Dasyprocta punctata | reverse complement strand
GTATGGAAGGGGTAGAGATGTGTGCTAAAAACCAGAGAAGAAGAATTAAATATCCTGGCTGTTTATGTCTCAGAATGTAGGTATATCAGTGGCAGACACAAAATATCTATATAAGGCAATCTTAGAGGAAGAGATTTAGTGGTTCATTTGTTTGTCTGAAAGGGATTTGTTTGTCTGGAAGAGGCATTCACATAGCAAGTACACTCTTCCTACAAAAGATCAATAAAACCAGTAAATAAATACTTACATACCAGGGTAGGAAGATAAGTGGATGCTTTCTCTGAGTGGAAAACAACAAAAAGAGGTGGGGGGATGGAGTAGCACCTAAAATTTATCAAGAAATTATTGTGCATTCAAATATAGGGCAAGTGCATTGCACGTATTTTTTTCACTAAATTCTTATGATAATTCTTTGAGCATAGTTATTCTTATCATTTACATGGAGGATGATACAAGTTTACCTTTCTAAAGATCACAGAGGTGCTAAGTAGAAGTGTCACTATTTGAAATCTAGTCTCTAAGAATCTTAAATTTTAAAAATGTGTTTTCTCAGACTATTGAGCTGAAAAAATCTCTGCACATTAAAGCTAACAACAGAGTGATGAAACGACCTACAGAATGAGAAAATATTTACAAACTATATCTGATAAAGGATTAATATCTAAAATATGCATCAGAGTAAAAAAATAGCAAAACAGAAAACCCCTGAAAAACTCGATGGTAAATGAGCAGGAAGTCTGATAATATTTCTCTAAAGATGTGGGAATAGCCAATAGACACATGAAAAAATGCTCAACATCACTTAATCATCAGGGAAAGGCACAAAACCACAAAGAGAGATCTTCCCACTCGTTAGAAAAACTATTGTCAAAAGGACTAAAGACAAATGTTTGCAAGGAAGCAGTCTAAAGGAATCCTTGCACACTGTGGCAGAAATGTCAGTGAGTACAGCCGTTATTAGAAAACAATATGAAACATCCTCAAAAAATTATAGAACTACTATATGATCCAGCAGTCCTAGCAGTGGGTATATGTCCAACATAAATAAAATCAGTATGTTGAAGAGCCAGTTGAATTACTATGTTTATCGCAGTTCTATTCATGATAGCCAACAGATAAAAATGAAGTGTTCATTAATGATGAAAAGATATAGAAGACATGTATAATAGAAAACTGAAGGTTTCTACCGAAAGAATGGAATCCTGTGATTTGTGATGACACAGGTGGACCTGGAGGACATTATTTTAAATGAAATAAGTCAGACACAGAAAGACTAATATTACATAATCTCATTTATAAGTGGAGTGTAAAAAAGTTTATCTCATGCAAGTTGAGAGTAGAATAGTAGTTACCAAAGACTACGTTTAGTATGGGAGCATGGACAATGGAGAAATTTTGGTCAGTGGTAAAATGTCGTCCTATTACAAGGTAGAGTAATTATAGTCAGCGATAATGTTTATTTCTAAGTAGCAAGAAGATTTTGAATGTTCTCACCATAAAAATATGAAAAGACAGCGATTAGAAATGCAGGATATAGCTGGGTGTGGTGGCGCATGGCTTTAATCCCAGCACTAGGAAGGCTGAGGTAGGTGGAGCGTTGTGAGTTTGAGGCCGGCTTGGGCTGCAATGTGAGCGCAAGGCCGGCCTGAGCTACATAGTGCGACCCTGCCTCAAAAAACCAGAGCCGGGAGTTTGGCTCAGTGGCTTAAGCGCCTGTCCTGGCAGGTGCGAGGTTGTGAATTTGATCCCCGGTACCGCAAAAAAAAAAAAAAAAAAAAAAGAAAAGAAAAAGAAATGCAGGATATGCTACTTTCCCTGATTTGATCTTTATACAACACAGATACATATTAAAATATCTTATTATGCCATGTAAATATATATAACTATTATGTGTGATCAAAAATTAAAACAATTGTTTTTCTTATGGGATAACAAACACATGACATGGTAAATCACTGTAATCATTTTAATTAATAGCTTTAAAAGCTCAAAAATATAAATAAAAATATGTTTTCTAGATGGGCCTCCTCATGCTAATCTCATGCATTTGAATGGAATATCAGGATTTACATCACTTTAGAAAAATTATTTGTCTTTTACATAGACTCTATTTTATTACACTGTATTTTTCTATCATCCTCCTAAAGCCTTACAGGAAGGAATACAATGAGAAAAACTCGAGATAAAAAATCTTGATACTGCTTTTGTATTTTCATTTCTCATATTCTTGCCTGAAAGCCTTGCTGCTTAGCCACTGGACAGGGAATGAGATATAGGGAATGGAAATAGCCCAGACTACTTTTCTGTGCGCTTGAATGAAGGGCCTTTGTTGAGAGTGGATTTCTTATAATTGGACCTGAAGGATTCAAAGCAAATTTCTACCAAGGGGGAAATAGTTGGGCATTTTTGGCTTTAATAGTGATACTTATTGTGCATTTGGGAAAAAGTTAAAATCTAAAGTCAGCTATCTGCCAAGTGATATACTGAGGCCAAACTCATTCTATTCTAGGACTAGAAGGATGCTACCATGTTAAGAATTCTATTACCATACTTTATTACAGCACAATTGAGGAGAACAATCGTGTATTATCAACAATTACTAAATAAAGCAAGTGATAAAATTCAACAACAAATCTAAGGAGATAGATAATAAGTAAAAATCCTGACAGTCAATCTGCATATTTACTATAGGAGCAGGAGGGATATGCTTAAGAAAGAATATACAGGGGAAGATAAGTGAACTTGGTTACTTATAACAATTCCTATGAAAATAAGTTTGCAAACATTTTTCTATGAAAAAATAGAAATAATCTAAAATTTGATTGGAAGGTAAATTGCATTTTAGAAGGCAGAAGTTTAATACAGTGAACTATTTAAAATTGAAAACCCTAATTTTATAGAAAACCAGATCAAGGATGTAGGAATTCATTCACAAAACAAAAATTCGGCAACTGTCAAGATAAAGAAATCCAGTGAGATTAACAGTTTTCTGATGGGACCAAATTAAAACAAGGCAAAATAAATTGATACTTGCTATAGTCGGCTGGGATATGAGCAAAGAAATACTACCACATATTTCTGGTAGAAATATGAATTTCAGAGAGTTTTAGAAGGCAGCTTAGCGATATCTATTAAAATTAAATATACACATGTTTATATTTTTGACTGGACCTCCTCATGGAGATTAATCCCATTGAAATAGAATCACTACTAAATAAACAAGCATGCTTACTTTAGCATTGTTTGTAATTGAAAAAACTGGGACAGGCTTGTAAATCAACAGAAGAATAATACTGTTCATTAATATCTGGGAATAGTATGTGTTAGAACTATGCTAATTGGTTTAGAGGGATTTCCATGAATTCTTCGTAAGTGAAGAAAGCAAATTAATAGTGTCATTTCTGTAATAAAAGACATTATCGATATTATTTATTGAGCACTTAGGTATCTGTTTGACTGTATGACACTCTCCTAGAGAAGAGCATACTTAGACAAAGAAGCGGATCATCAGTGTTTAAAAGATACAACATGCTCATAATAAAAGGCAAACAACAGCTTGGCAAGGGCAAGGTCATGAAGGTAATGAGTTTGATTCCTGGAAAAAAAAAAAAAAAAAAAAAGCAAACAACAATGTAATGGATCATATACATCCTTGAAAAATGATTTTAATAGTGCGGTGGTTTCCAGTAAGTTATTTTAAACGTTTCTGAAATCATAGGTGGAGCAAGACTTAGTTACAGCTTTATGAAACCTGACGCTGATGAGCTAGCCCCTTTACCCTGCAGGCACTTTAAACGGCCGTCACTTTGGATGAAACTTTTCTTTCTTGGCATGTCCAGGTGTGTACTTCAGTCTTTCATATAAAATATATTTCCCTGTTGGTAACTAGGGTAACATCTTCCAAAGTTTTTGAAGCAACACTTCTAACTTCTGTACTTCTCATCGCACTTACTATTTGCGTAGGCCATCCGATTTTACTCTCTAGTCTTACTTTGTGAGTGAGCACCCATTGAGAATGGGCCTAACTGGCCTGCCTTCTCATTTCCTTTCATCTACACAGGGCTTCTTGAATGCAATCTCCTCTCCTTGACGGTCTCCCCAGTGCTGTAAGTTGTGCCACCCCCCATCCTTGCCAGCCGTTCACCAGTGTCCATCGTTAGTATCTGCTATGATCCCAGGAGTTGAATGCGTAGAGGGCTGTGTTCTCTCCTTATCCCGGTCTTAGGTCTTTTGTGGTCAGCCAGACATCGCAGAATTCCTAGGCCTCCCCATGAAACCCAGCAATTTCTGTATATCTCTTCATACCACCACATTGGGATGGTGTGTTCTGCCAGTCTCCAGAGCCCTCACATACACATGGCCCTCAACTATTGCTCTTGCTCTACACTGACCATGTGGCTTTTTCTAAGAAATTTGCAGTTCTTCCTATGAAACTCCCTGCTCCTGTTCTCTGAATAATTAATGTACTTTCTGTCATTCAGGCTTCACCCCACCCCCACGGCAAGACACAAGGGGGTAAGGAGCTTGGCTTTTCCTCAGGGGCCCCTCGATGTTTGCCTTTTGTTCTTCCGCCAATCTGCTAGTTTAGTTCTTACTTCCTTTAAGTTGGAAAAGGTTCTCATGTCGTCACACAATCTTCCTCACCATATGGCTCCATGTGCTAAGTTCTTCAGATTCTGGTTTCTTGGATTCCCAAAATGCCATTCATTCTTCTGAACAAAAAAGTACTCTTCCAAGCAGAAACTGTACTTTTGAAAACACAGTTTTGCTTCTCTGTTTTAAACCCTCCTTCATGAAGTACACTTGTCTTTTTTGTTCTTGGATTTTTTCTGTTTCAGAGAAGAGCATAGAGGGAATGTTGCAAAATTAGTCACCTCCTTCCAAATAGCTATGTTTATTGAGTAGCTGCATGCTCTTCCTTTTTTGCAGGTTTTTAAAGAGGGAAGTGATGATTTGAAAATCTCAAGAATAGAATATTTATTAGCTACTTATGCTTTTTTCCTTGTTTCAAAATTGCTAAGCATTAGCAATGAAGTAGTTTATTTTGAGTACCTTGGAGGAAGCCATTCCTGTTGCCTGAATAGCACAATCAGGAGCTCAGAGCAGTGAGACCTGGGATGCATACTTTTAATATTTCATAGTAGCACTACCAGCCACATACCCCCTCACCATGTATGTATATGTAGATACGTATATAAAATGGTCAAGGTTTCTTAGAAAGCAATTCCAACAATCACAGTAATTTCTAGTTCTCCTTGGACACTACACTTACACTCACTGATACATCAGAGTAGGCTGCGGTGTAAAATTCCTTATTCTTCTCCCTTCCTTCATCCAGCCCACCCCTACCCTTCGCAGTGATGGCAGCTGCTATCACTCTGAAGCCCGGGATCTGGTGAAGGTGTCTCAGTGCTGCTGTTGCCACCAGTGCCTGTGTGACCCACGCTGTGGGGACTGCCCATGAGATAAGTCACCTTGCTGAAGGAAGAAACCCCTCCTCTGCCCTCTTCACCTCAGCTACCTTGAACTCAGAGCCCTCGCGTCCTGTGTTACCAGCATCCCAGAGTCTAGTAGGCACTGGAGGCTCAAAGCAAAATAACAAGAAGTGCCTCGCAGTACATATCATCAACCAACAATTCTGTCGCAGTTACTTTTCCCATTGCTGAGATAAAATACCCAACACCCAAAGTGAAAGAGGGAAAGGTTTATTTCACTGATGATTTCAGTGCATGTCGTCTGGCCCCAGGACAGACAGGGTGGCTCATGTCAGACGGGCAACTGTTCATGGCAGTGGAAGACTGCAAAAGCAACAAGAGCAAAAAAGGGACAATAAGCCTCTTTCTACCCTTTTATTTTATCCAGACTGCTGGGATTAGGGCAGTTCTAATCCGATCAGAGAACTGACCCAGGAATCACTCACCTTTAATTTCAGCACCCTTAATCTCAGCATTGCACTATGAATCAATCACAAACTCTAGATTCAGCTACCTCCGTAAATGTCCTGTCTAAACGTGTAAGAGGCTTCTGGGGACATCCAGACACAACCATAACATCTTCCAGTTGCTGTCACCTTATTGAACCATGGCTAAATACTCCACTCTTCTCTTAGGGCTCTCACCCCCAATCTCCAACGTTTATTGGTCTTTTACAAAGAGGTCCATTGTGGATTCGTTCTGCCAGTTTTCTGAACATACCTGTTTCTGAAATCCCATGGCTTAGGTTAAATCTTGCACCTTTGTTATACGTTGGAATCAAATAAAACTACTAAATATATTCTTGTTTATCATCTAGAATTGCATTTTTTTGTTGTTGTTTTTTGTTTTTTGTTTTGGTACCAGGGATCGTACTCACAACCTCATGCTTGCCAGGCAGGTGCTTACACCACTAAGATAAATCCCCGGCCATTTTCTTTAATATTAACTAATTTTCTAGAGCTAGAACCATGATAACATGGTATGTAGTGCTTTCATTTTTTTAACTAAATCATTATGAATAGTAGTATGATTACAATTTTTGCATTTTATTTGTTTCTGGATTAAGGAGACCCAGAAAGTCTCAGCTAATAGCTCTGAATCTAGACAAATAAAATTTAACAAATACTCTGTGACTTACGTGTATATTTTTATTTTGTAAACACAGTCTGATCTCTTTCTATGTTGCTTTACAATGATTGATTTTGAAGTATTCACAGTGAGTAGCCAATAGTGTAGAATAATATATAACCTTGAGTTGGTCAGGGAGTTTGCATGATAAATAATAAAATACACAAGTGAATATAAAAATCTGTAGCTGGTTTTGAAAAAGGCAACAGAGAGGAAAGTATTTTTAAACCTTTGAGGAAAAGCTAATATCTAATTTCTAAAAATACAGGCTATAAAATATACATTAGCATAGCATCTACTTTGTTTGAACATTTTCACAAGTTGAACTTATTTCTTTAAATTATTGAAACATGAAAGAAATTATTTAACTTGTAATTATTTCTTAGTTATCTACAATGGATATCACTTTCTACCATATTTTTCAATTTAGAAATCTGAAAATCTCTGATATTATTATTTTCAGATAAATACTGTTTTCTTTTTGAAAATGGATAAGGTCAAAATATCGAAAGCTGAATTATAATTCTGGTATTAATATTTTATATAAATATAATTTTATAATATTAATATTGTATTCACATTTCAGTATTAATATTTTACATGATGTACTATTCACATAACATTTTAAAACTATTTTGTGGCCTGTTTTTCATTTTAAAACACACTGTACATTCTGGGATTTCTTAAAATATGCCTCTGACATATTTTATAGTCTTTGACTGAAATTACTTTCCTCTAGAGATGTTTTCACTTGATTTGAGCCCAACAAACTTTTATTATTTTTCTTTTATTGGTGCATGCTTGCAGTACATAATGTGTATGTTCCTTTTAGGGAGTTAATACCATGAATATAATACATCTTAATTATTTTTTCCATCCATTTTTCTTCTCCCTCCCTCCCTTCCATTTTGGGGACTGTACAAGAGACATGAACTGGAACATCACATCAAGAGTCAACTTTGAAGTTATGATCTATGTATCCGGTCTCATGAAGAAAGGAACATTCCCGGGCTATGCCTTTCTTGTTTTTTTTTTTTTCCCTCCCTCATTCTCTTCCTTCCTGGCTCTTTCTCTTCTTTCCTCCTTTCCTCCTTTCCTCTGTTTTTGCCTCAGCCTTTTCTCCCTCCCTCCCTTCTTTCCTTGTTCCTACTCCTATAATGAATGGTGGAGCTCTCTGGGACCCCCGCGCTCCTGGGTGGTCTCATGCTAGGCTCTCCATCTGGGGGACCCTCTGTCTCATCTCTTGTTTCTGCTTGCCTCACTGCACTTCAGATATCCAGGGCATAACAGAAAATCTTAAACAACAACAGCAAAACTGAGTTTGGCATTCAAAAATCTACTAAGGTTACTGATTTTACTTTGTTTTTGGCCTCTGTGTTTTCTTTGTTCTTTGCCAGCTTAGCAATGAAGTTAAAACACATCTAATATTTTATTCAGGATTTGCTTCTTTCAATCAAAAGAATTGTTTCCTGAGTTTGTTCTGCTATATGGCAGAAAAGAAGGTCAAAAATATTTACTTGGACAGATTAAAAATATATCCTGTGCAGTTATAATTCTCTTTCCCAAAATGAAGTGATCCTTTACCTAATTTAAATATTCATGAAATAATAGATTAAACAATTTAGTGAACCTTCTTTTAAAAACTTGTGTTACAATATCATAATAATGGTAATAATGCAGCAACTTTACTTTGAATAGTTACAAAGTGTCAGATATATATCTTAATTTTGATTTACAAACTTATTATTTTGTTCTTACAGAAATATTGACTTACAGAGTGCAAATTTCGGAGTGTTCCCATTTACCTCCAGGATTCCTTGTATTAACAGCTTGCATTAATGTGGTACATTCATTGCAATTGAGGAGACAATATTAATTAAGTACTCTTATACATTTATCTGTTGATATATATATCATTGGATCCTTTCAATAAGTAGAAAGGATACATATTATGCTGATTTCAAAAGTTTGGAACCTGAGATTGAGTGCTAAAGCTAAAATTCATTCACAAATGTGTGAGAACAAGAACTAGGACCATTATATTCACCATTCTATTTTAACTACCTTAAGAATTCCCCATGTTTATAGCAGCACAATTTGTAATAGCTAAGTCCTGGAAACAACCCAAATGCCCATCAACTGAGGAAGGGATAGAAAAGATGTGGCATCTTTATACAATGGAGTACTACTCAGCCACGAAGAAGGATCAACTTGAGACTTTCATAGGTAAATGGATGCAACTTGAGACCATACCCATGAGTGAAATAAATCAAACTCACATGTGTAAATATTGTATTGTCTCCCTGGTGTGAGAAATTGAAAGAGTAAATAATGTCTAAAATGTACAATAGATACTATAAAATGGGAAGAGGTTGTTAAAAAGGAAAAAGGAACTAGGACAAGGAAAAGGGAAAGAAAGGAAGGGAAAAGGAAGAAAAACTGCAAGTTACTTATACTATTAGTGTGTCTTAGTTCATTGAAAAAGAAGGTTTGTGCTAATATAGATTGGAGAATGTTGTAGGCCCATATCTTGGACTCTGAGTAACTACTTTAAAGATAATAACATGTAATGTATTAACTATTGTCATTGTCCTATCACCATGTTATGAAATTTTGTTTTACTTTTTTTCATTAAAAAAAATAATTCCTGTATTTCATCTCCCTTCTTTTTTTTTGTGGCACTGGGGATTGAACTCACAGCCTCGCGCCTGCCAGGGCAGGCGCTTAAGCCACTGAGCCAAACTCCCGGCCCTGGTTTTTTGAGGCAGGGTCGCACTGTGTAGCTCAGGCCGGCCTTGCGCCGCGTTGTAGCCCAAGCTGGCCTCGAACTCACAACGCTCCGCCTACCTCAGCCTCCCGAGTGCTGGGATTAAAGGCGTGCGCCACCACGCCCGGCTCATCTCCCTTCTGCCTGATGAAATACACGCGTAGCACTGCAAATTCAGTTAACATTTTGAGACAGGATCTTACTGCATTGCCCAGCTTGGCCTTGAACTCATACTCTTCCTGACTCAGCCTTCTGAGTAGCTGGGATTACATATGTGCCTTACCACTTCTGGTTTTTCCTTGCATGTTATCAAAAAACTCCCAATAGGAAATTATTTTATGGTAAAATCTCATCTCCAGAGCTAATAAGATAAGATAATAGTTATCTATGTCACATGACTCTAATCAATTAGGACAGCAGTTGGTGTTTGTCTTTCCAAATGATCACAAGAGGAATAAGTATTCATAGTGATTATTTTATAAGTTATCTTAATGTGGGCTAATGTATTTTTTAAATAAATTTCATTGTGTGCACTTAAGGTATACAACATACTATGAAATACATATTGTGGAGTGATAACTGGTGGTCAACTTGTAATACCAGCTAAAGTGAATTGGTGTGGTGCTGAGTGTAGAGGGCCTACTTCAGGATGGTTGCCAAGATAAAAAGGAGAACTGGAGAGGAAGAGGTCGTGTTGTTGGTTCTCCTGTTGCCGTTGGTTCTCCTGGAGGAGCTTGTTGAGCTTCTTTCCTGACGTGAACTCGGCTGTTCTCATCATTGGAGAGCTCAGAACCTCATTGTTGCTGAGGATGGCTGTGGTACTTTTTGGGGGAGCCCTGGTCCTTACTTTGAGCATTGCTTCCTGGCTCTGGTGCAGATCTCAGCCTACTGGCACAGATCTTTCATCTGCTGGCACAGATTTTCTAGCTTCCACAGATGACCTTTGGGCCTTCCCAGCACAGATCCATGAAACGGACTTGCAGGAGACATTGTCATGGGCCCTGGGTCTTCAACTGGACTCATGCAGGACATTGTGTGGGATCCAGGTCCTCAGCTGGATTCCTTGGATCTTAGTGTGTGGACAGATTTCCTGCAATTCTTGTATTTAACTCTTGGGGGGGTGACTATTATAAAATAATACTATTAATTATGTGTCCTGTATGTAATTGTTTTCCTTGTAATCCCTGACTATAACACATATACATCATAAAATGGTTATTATAGGGAAGTAAATTAACATGCCAATCATCTCATATAGTTAGGCATTTTTTTTACTTTACTGTCAAGAACAGATGAAATTTACTCATTTGCCAGGAATCCCAAAAGCAGCACAATTTTATCCATTGTATTCCTCATGATACATGGTTAACTCCATACTTATTCATCCTACATTTCTGTTATTCATAATCAGAGTTAACTCCCATTTCCTAACCCCCATACTGATGCTAACCACTAACTTATCTTTCTCTGTATACTTAAACTTTCTTTCTTAGGTTCCACATATGAGCGAAATTATACAATATTTTTCTTTCTGTGTCTGGCTTACATCATATAGCATAATGTCCTTCAGTTTCTGTCTTCTTTCGTACGGTAGAATGTTGTACCAAATGGCAGAATCCCCTTTTTAAATGCTTAATAATATTCCAGTGTATACACGTGTATGTATGTGAGTGTGTGTGTGTGTGTGTGTGTGTGTGTGATAATCTCTATCTCTTCATCCACTGGTGGACACGTGGGTTGCTTTCATAGCCTGGCTACTGTGAACAGCAGTGCAATGAATGTGTGAGTGGAAGCCTCTTTCTGAGGTGATGAGTTCAAGTCCTTCGGGTGTGCGCTCAGAATAGAGACTGCTGGCTCCTGTGACAGTTCTATTTTTAATTTCTTTAGTACTCTACATTCTTTTTTCTACATTTCCATCTGCAGCGCCCAAGGTTTCCTTGTGCTTCCCCCTCTCATCAGTATTGATCTCTTTGATAAGAGCCATTTTTGCAAGTGTGAGGTGAAGGCTCACAGCAGCTTTGACTTGCATTTTCCTGAAGATTAAAGATATTAAACAACTTCTTCCTCTTCTTATTGACCATTTGAAATTGTTTTTGAAATGACGTCTATGCAAGTCCTGTGACAATTGGCCTAATTTAATTTTGCTCTCATGAGGACCTGCTCTTTGTCTAACAGTACCTGGGCACAAAAACACAGCAAACACACCTTTCCTCTTCAAACATGCCAAATCATTAATTTCCTTGCAATAATGTGAATCATTCTCATAACTTTAACTGCTTTTGGCAGTCATTTACACTTTAAATAACAGCTACAGGGCATAAAAAGTAAAGATATACTACCCTATCTATAAATTATTGCTTTGTATATGGCATAAAGTCCAAGTGTATAGTTCTTATGCCTTATTTAGAAGGTCATTTTATAAATAAAATATGGCTAATAAAACACTTTATGCAAGTGGTGATTTGTGTTGATTCAAATAACAGTATCAGAACTGATATTATATTGTAAACAATTTCAATATCATTGTTCTTATGATCAAACATATGTTCCATTTAATTGATTTCATGTATTTGTGTATAAGTGGAACCCATTTACTGCTATCCCTTCCCGCAGTAATTTGGTCCAACAATAACTTTCACTGATCGCTTAGCATGATATTAAGGTAATACTGTAAGCCAAATTTTTAGCATGTTGCAGTATGACTATAATTAATTTTTAAAATATTATTGTATTTCTAAAGCATAATATGTTTCTACGCTGTTAACTAGACATTTATTAACATATTTATATTTTGTATTATAGTGAGTGGACATCCAATACTCAAAAGAGCTAACATCCGGATTGTTGGGAAGTTGGTGGCCAGATCCATAAGAGAAAGGAAAATGAGGAAAATATAAAACATGAGGAGTTGAATAAGGTTTTCAGCACAATATTTTACTTTTAATAGTTGAATCTGTCTGTCCTAAAACACAGGTTACTAGTGTCTATAGATTAATATAGTATCAACAGAGAAAAAGCAGGCATCTTCTTACATACAAAGAATTTTGACAACTTAATTTCTAAGTATCTTTGGGTGAGCATCTTTCATTTTTATCTCATTCTTAAAGACATCTGTCTACTGAAATTACGTGAACTCACATGTTGTCATGTATTGCTTTCATTAAACTAAAATTTGATTTGTACCATTACTAATAAAGGCCTTGAACCTTTAGAATTTTTTTCTAAAACTCATAATTCTGATATTAAATACTATTGGGTTTATCTTTTTTATTGATAGAAATGATAGTAGTGTGATGTTTTGTTGAAATCATATACAGTCAAGATTTTGATTTTGGAAATACACTTCATCACATAATGTTTGGAAGTAATTTTTAAGAATAGTCATAATATTATTTTCCTTTATTCACTGCTCAATCTAAAGGGGAAAATTGAGAATTCGTATGCAATATTTCTAATTTTATTTGTGTTAGTTCTAGATAATTTGAAGCCTAGTCAATAACATCAGTGCCTTAAGAGTCTTGAATTTATTTTATGTATCTGTCCACGCATCCATCCATCCATCCATCTATCCATCCTTATATCCTCTGCATACTTGTGAATAGCACTAGAGAAACAAATGAGGGCCAATAGTTGAAGGAACAAAATATGCTCATAGATTAAATAGTAGATGTGAATAAATATGGGAACTATGTGACAGGTGTTCTATTTTATTCAGTCTTTACCCTGATTTATTACTCTTTGTTAGGTCCTTTAATCTTCAAACAAACAAATGAACAAATAAACTCTTTCAGGCTGCTTATATGTAGTAGAGTTTACTGTTAATATATTTAGAGGTTACTGAGATTTATCTTTAGAAAAACCAGTTACAAGAACCATGTTAGAATCCAGTCCTAACCAAAACCAGAACCTTGATGGACTGAAAAGCATGATGAAGGCTACCAGAAAAATTTGAGTTGTAAAACATTCAATAGGGAAAAAATGATTATTACTAAGCTAAGTAGTTTATCTATGACATTGAGTTTGTATTTATTCTCCTTTTTGATGATTGAGAGAGTATCACCCCAAAACTTTCATTTTTCTTTACATAGACATCAAAAAATGTGGAAATTTTCTATTAAACAAGAGAAGAAAAACATTACGCATGATTTGAATATCAATATGGTAGCAGATAACTCACTTTGTCCTTTTTATAGTATTATTAGGGTAAGATTTGGCTAGATTTTACCACTACTATCCAACAACTTGGGAATAAATGCATGTAGTTACTTAATAAAGGCACTTAACAGGAGTATCTTAGAATTACAATCACAATTCCAAATGGTAAATATATAAGAATATAATATAAAGTCAAACTTAATTATAAAAATAAAATAATAAGTTGCAATCATGACAGTTTAGAGCAGGATAAAAAGTTCATCTTTTCTTTAATAAAATGCAATTCTTCTGTCTCACATTTCCTACATTTGACTATTCTTGATTTTTTGTAAAATGCAGGAAGAGCTATTGAATGTCTTTTAGAGGTGTGATCTCACATTAAGTTCAGTGACAATATGTCACTCTAGAGCTGCAGAAGACAGAGTAAGGTCAGGGAAAAGAAGCCTTCACTTTTCAATACTCAGTTTCTATATAAAAATTGGCACTTGGTGCTCATCAAAGAACAAGAAATATTGGATATGCTCTAAATGTCCATTGTGTTTTTGAGCCAACTACCTGATTGAAGTCATCAGTTATATGTAAATGAACTGTCAATGACTTGCCACAGTTGGCAATCACTGGACTGTGAAGGGTATGTCTTAATAAGAACTGAGGCTCTTCACAGACTTTGATTTACTGGAAATAAAATAGAAAAGTCCTCTGAGACTACAAAGGACACTTGTTTCAGATAAAACGTCTAGACAGTAGCAATATATTTAAGGCTTTTATTATAGCAAAACTGCAAATTAGAATGGAGTGGTGAGAAAGCTCCTGTGACCCAGCTGAATTCTAAAACACTGCTTCTGACTAGAGTAATACGATCTTTAAAATAGCTAAGCCAAATTGAATCAAAGTGCATTAGGGAAAAGGAAAAACAGAAACAAAACAAGGTCAAGATTTAGATTTGTTACCTCTTTTAAATTGTTTATTATGTGTTATGCTTTACTTTTTCTTATAAATCTGTGTCATTATTAATAAAGGTAGCTGTGAGAATAGTTTAAAACAAAAATTCTATGGTCCTTTAATTTTGATCACTACAAACAAATCCAATTTAAGATTTTTTCCTTCTCTCTTTCTTTTTAACTTCTATACTATGGCATGAACACAATATAAACCCTGAATTATGTGTAAGTGTTAGTATTTTTATCAGTTTTTAAATAATATACTTATTGATGCTTTAGAGTTTGCAGTATACTTTCACACTTAGAATCTGCAGTATACTTTGAGTATGGAAGCTTTAATAGATCAAATTTTTATGTTAAGTGCTTTCTCCGGGCACACTAGCTCCCAGACGTGCATCAGTTGGGTAAGTTAATAGGTGTGAAAAACAGCCCTAGTAGCCCTGTTGATTAAATATAATAATTTCCTTGTCATTTACTTCACAATCCACCATGAGTTAACGGGACCTCTGTTCCATACAGTCTTTCAGGGATTTAAGGAAAAGAGAGAGAGAAACTTAACGAAATTCTGAACAGGTTTGCCAAGCGTTTTAGACAAATGTGGTAATTTAAGTCAGTTGCCTTCAAGACTGGTAGCTCACTATGGAATAAATCTTTAAAGTTTCAAGATTTGAGGTTATTAAAGTATGCATTGTGGCTTTCTTTTCTTTCTTTCTTTCTTTCTTTCTTTCTTTCTTTCTTTCTGTCTTTCTGTCTTTCTGTCTTTCTTTCTTTCTTTTTTTAGAAATTTTTTCACATTTTGTTGGCCTTCTATATTGCAAACTATAGCAAAAAGTGAACAATGATTCAGGCCCCCTCATCCCACATTAACTTTGCTTTGGAGATTACTAATGCACAACTTTTGATCTATGGGAACGCCTCATGGTGGTATCCTAGCCCGGAGAGTGTGAGGTCAATGGCTCTGGTATAGATTTTTTATTCCATTTGTTGATTTTGGCAAGTCACTTTTGCAGTGATACAAGGAGTGGTGTGTAGAATTTCTCTGGCAGTCTGTTTCTGTTGCAGTTCCAACAACTTTCAGGAGTTGTTCATGTGCCTGTGTGTTACCCAGTCTTTTTCAGTTCAGAATCCTGACCCACATATTTTCTTTCCTTTTTCCCTCTCTCCCTTTTTCCTTTCCATCCATCCTTCACTTCATCTCTCCCTTCCACTTTACTAAACAATTCTAGTCAATGAAAGATCTACCAATATAAAGGTATTTGAAAATTAAATTACAAGTTTTGAAAGTTTTGATGTACTCCATAGCATTAGTAGCAGATCTCAGAATCCTTGCCATGTCACATTGTCCCAGACAGTCCTACTTCTCCTTCCCCTTTGCATATAACCTATAGCCTCTTCATAGATGAAAGCATATTTGACACCCTAAATAGCATTTTTTTTGTACTGGAAATTGAACTCAGGACTTCATGCTTGCCAGGCAGGCGCCATGCCACTGAGTTATATCCCTGACCCTAAATAACATCCTTGTAAGTATTTCTCTATAGAAGAAAAGGCAAAGGTATTAGAAAAGAAACTTTAGTTTTTATATCAGGATGATAATTTTATGATACTTTGGAGACTTGACAGTTGCTTATAATCCACAAAAATGAAAAAATGCAATAGGAAGAGATTTATCAGTTTAGTCTTCCAGCATTTTGACAACATATATATTAAAGGCTAAAGCATTTTTAAATTTCATACAATTTGAATGATAATGTAATGGTTAGTCTGAAAATAAAATTACTCACATAGTTAGGTGATAAATGAAGCCTATATTGGGACTTGGCAATGAGGGAAATAATATTATAAGGAAAATTGATGCTGTCCTATGCATATATAGGTTCTATAGATTTTCATCATAAATCAAGATACCTGTGAGTCTGAAAACATGTGTCTTTCAAATGTCATTGTTGCTTCAGAATTTCAAATAAGTGATTTTCTTGAAAAAGGTAAATTTGCTTCTAAAACTTTGTTGCTTATACTGAAAAGTAACAAGTCGGTGACCATTGAAGTATTAATTAGTCAATAGAATTGAGTAGCTGGAGCAACCATGACTTGTCTAATCGAAGGCTCTCATTTATCAAAAGCAAAGCCGAGGAAGACAGGGTGCACTCATACAGCAATTTAAAGCCTGAGCTGGAATTAGCATTGGCGCTTCTGATTCCCTATCCGGTCTACTATATCCTGTTTTAGATCGCTCCACAGAAGACAAACTCGGTGGATGCTAACCGAAGGATCCACAGTGTGGGTCCAGACAACCACACACACCTTTAGAGCAGGTTAGCTAATCTGACCAATTTAGTGGGCTCAAGGTGTTAATGGGTCCTTCTGGCCTCCTGTGGTATATTTTTTCATTTTAATAAGACCTGTCAAGTCACTGTGAGTGACAGACAGTGCAGATGTCGTACATCAGGCTAGCTAGTTGAGGGATATCTGGGTAACATTCGTGCCACTTGTATTGCCTGCTGATCTCATAGAAACACAAAAACATTCTTATCTAGAATTTTTGTGTTATGATTTTCATTAAATGAACATTCTACTAGATATCTTGCAATCTGATGAGTACATGGTACAGTATATTATTGAAACTTTGTATAAAGAAAATACTTGTTTCATCTTGGGTAGACTAGTTGATACAGAATCTCTGAGTTAACCACAAAGAATTACTTTTGAAAAAAGGAGTTCATATTTGTAAGATGAAATAGTTTACCAGTTCATCCCACTTCTTCCCTAAAATTGCTTTTTGGATTTATCTCTTTTTACTCTCAGCTGTGTTTATGTCTTTTCATTAGTGTGTATTAATTGCATGCATTGACAAGATGTTGAGTATAATATTTCCACACATGCATTTAATGTACACTGAGAATATCTAGCCTCCTTCCCCCAGACACACACCCTTCCCATTCTCTAGTAATCTCTCGACTTTCAAGTAGACTTTTTCTGTGCTTCCACATACTAGAGAGAACATGCAATTGTACAATTGTAATCTGCGTCTAGCTTACTTTGCCTAACATAATGGGGGTATTCCATCCATTTTGCAGAAAGCAACAGGAGTTCTTTCTTCTTTATGACTGAATAATACCTCCTGGTGGATACATACCATATGTTTGAGATTCTTCCATCTGTAGGTGGGCAGCTAGACTGATTCCATATCTTAGCTATTGTGAATAGTGCTGCAATAAACATAGTTGTGCAGGTATCTGTTTGGCATGCTGAGTTTATTTTCTTTTTCTACCTGCAAGTGGGATGACTGGATCATGTGGGAGATCTATTTTTAGTTTACTTTTTTTTTGAGGAAACTTCAGGCAGTTTTCTACAATGAATGTATTAATTTACATTTCCTATAACAGTATATAAAAGTTCCCTTTTCTCCCCCACATTTGTTATCTTTTATGATAACCATTCGATTTTCATTTCCCTTATGGCTAAATGGCTAATGATAATGTGCACTTTTCATGTATTTGCTGGCCATTGTAGTTCTTCTTTAGAGAAGTGTGTGTTCATATCATTTGTACATGTTTTAGTTATTTTTTCTTTGTTGTTCACATTTTTTACTTCCTCACATAGTCGGATATTAACACTCTCAGATGAATGACTGACAAATAGTTTTACCCTTCTGTAGGTTTTCTTTACTCTCTTATTTTGCTATTCAGAAACTTTTTAGTTTCCTTATAATCCCATTTGTCAGTAGATGTTTTTATTTCCTATACCTTTGGAACATAGACAGCTTTCCCTGGGCCTTTAGGTCTTTAATTCTGAAGGCCCCCATGCCACTTAAAACATTGATTAAATAATTGTATTATGCTTTTTTCTTGTTGATCTGTCCTTTGTTGAAGAGTGTGAGCTGTGCCATTTGCAGTGAGTGAGGAAAAAGTATTGCTTTTTCTTCTCTACAGTACCATGAATAATTATTCTGTCTATGTTATGTTGACTTTAGAACTTGCATTTAGGTTTTGATCCATTATGAGATGATTTTTGCAGAGACAGGAGGGAAAAGTTTCATTCTTCTGCATGTTTGTTTTTATTCTTTTAGTTCAAATCCTTATCACTTCTAGTCTAGGCTTCTGTATTTGTCTCAGAATTTCTGATATACACAACATCATTCTCTATCTATCAATATATGGCTGTCTGACTTAACTCTGTTCTCTAATTTCTCATTCCTGGTTTAATTTCTGACATTTCCCACCTTCTCACCTTTGCCTTCCATGTGGTTTGTAGTATTCTTCCTCCTAACTGACTGCCCAGGGAGAGCACTGTTCTTCACTTGTTCATGGGATCAACACCTCCTTCAATATCCTCCTAGTCTGCTCAAAACGGAGTCTTCTAGACAGAAAGCCCTAGCGCTACCTTAAAACCTTTCCAAGAAACCTCAGTCATCCTCAATGCTTTTATTTCCTTTTTGGCGGTGCAAATTTTTCTGTACCATTCATTTTTGTTTCCGAGGATGTATTTTAACTTGATTGACACTTATTTCATCAATTGTTTCACATGCGGAACTGTTACAAGAGAAAAAAAGTCTAAAAGCAAAGATTTTTGCACACACCTAAACTTAACACAAGTTTTTGAAAGATTCTCCTTGCACTGAGAGGATTTAAACCAGGTCGATTAAATAAGCTGAGCAGGTCAGGTCAGGAAGCATTTTATTGAGATGTGAATGACTTCAGTATTTGATCCTACAGAAGTGCTGGAAAATACATAGACAGGTCTTAGACACACATAATCCAATCATGTATTATCTAAAGTGAGATAATTGTAAGTATAAAAAAGGCACCAAAATAACTGAAATTGTATATTTACTCTCCAGTAGACTAATTTTATTATATTGGTGGATCTACCAAGTAGTTCTATTAAAAAAAAACTTTTCAAAAACTAGAATTATTTTTCAAAAATAAAAATCACATACTTCTACAGGACTTACTGTAACATACAATCTGTTTTTTGTGGATTTTTTCAACATTCAACATAACATAGACAGCATAATTATTCATGATATTATAGAGAAGAAAAAGTAATACCTTTTCCTCACTGACTGCAAAAGACACAGCTGATACCCCTTTAAGAAAAGATAGATTAACAAGAAAGAAGCATAATACCCTTTTTTTTTTTTTTTTTTTTTTTGCGGCACCAGGGATTGAACTCACAACCTCGTGCCTGGCAGACAGGCACTTAAGTCACTGAGCCAAACTCCCGGCCCTGGCTTTTTTGAGCTAGGGTCGCACTGTGTAGCTCAGGCCGGCCTTGCGCTCGCGTTGTAGCCCAAGCCGGCCTGGAACTCACAATGCTCCTCCTACCTCAGCCTCCCGAGTGCTGGGATTAAAGGCGTGCGCCACCACACCCGGCTTAATACATTTATTTAATTCATGTTTTAAGTGGCATGGGAGCCTTCAGAATTGAAGACCCAAAGATGCAGGGAAAGCTGTCTTATTTATGTTAATTCTAATAGTTCTAGGGAAATATGATTGGATAAAAGGGAAGATGGCCCAATGATGATAAACTAGGATATTCAGCAAAGTCTGTTCAGACCTTCTAGGCTTCTCTAGGCAGCGTTTCTTCTCCCTGGTTTCGAGGCAGATCTCTCAGCATTGATGGTCTTAGGACCTTATGCAGAAGAGGCACGTCAGAAAACTGTTTTAGGACTGCATCACATAGAGAGACAGGCAAATGTGAGAGTAAACTTCTTGTTTCTGCAGTTTTCTTCAATTCCAAAGTATCATATTTTGGAGTATCGTGTTCTGAGCCCTGACTGTAAATCCACATTTTTATATGCTCTTATGAATTACTTAGTTATAGCTCTTTAATACAAATCTTTGACATTTTTCTTAAATATGGTCTCATTCTTTTAATTTTTGCATAAAATTGCATATTTCCTAAATTGGATTTTATGATTCAAAAATTTTAAATTATAACACCAGTAACTGAAGCATTGTGTGGTATATTATTTTTAGTTGAAAAAAATACTCTTTTGGTATGTGCAGAGATTCCTAGTAAACTCAGATCAATTTCTGCCAAGTGAAATAATTTCCAATTGTAAATTGTTTCATGTGTTAGTATATATAAGCATTTGAACCCAAATATTATCACAAATCTTCCCATTTAGCATCCAGTTAAATTCTATTCCTTGACAAATATTTTCTACTTGAAAAAGTACATTAAATATATCTGCTCTGCATTGGATAGGTGTTCTCGCTGGTCCCACTGTCAAAGGCTTTGTCCCCATGGTGGCATGGTTGAGAAGGGCTACAGACCATGGGAGGTGGAGCCCAGTAAGTGGTCCTCAGGTCATTGCTGGTGGTCTCCCAGAGGAGTTTGGGGGTGCTGGTCTGTCCTCTGTTCTTGAGCCTCCTAGCTCACGATGTCAGTGATCTCACCCAGAGCTCCTGCTGTGATTTGCCACCTTTCCAGAGGGGCCCAAAGCAACAGGGCTACCTTATCGTGGCCTGGAACCTTCAGGATCTTGAACCAAAATGTACCTTTCTTTCTTATAAGTGAATTGCTTTTGGTGTTTTATTATAGTTACAGAATTCTATGATTTTTTTAAATGTTTTACAGCCTTTAGCCATTGCAAAATTTCATTGTATAATTTTTCTTATTAAATACTACAGCTTCAATAATATAAAGTTCCTACCAGTCAGTATACTCCAGTGTGAATTTATGGAACTTCAGAAGTAACCTTGTATACTGTTTAAACTACTTTTATTTAATTTGATCCTTTTCTGTTACTTTTTAGCTGCTATCACAGTCTTCATGGCTGTTGCAAAGGTTTGCTTTCCAATAACTTCAGTGAAAATGCTTCAAATACGGCATGGAATTTCACTTGTGGAATGTTTTAACTGAACATTTCATAGTGATTGTAAAGAAAATGCAGCCAAAATTAGACTTACAAAAGTTTCTGTACTATTGTAGGACTCAACTAAAATTTCTTCAAAGGTCTAACATTTCTGAAACTAGATTTATCATGGGCAGCACAGAAAGAGCATAATGATATGTTGAATATTATTTTATTTTCAATTTCATTTTTATCTCAGTTTTGTAGCATAGTTGTTGTAATGATGCAAAGATGTATATTTGTATTTGAAATGTAACAACAGCAGCTTCTATTTCAATTGATAAAATACGGCATGCTATTTTTAGGTAATAAGAATTATTTGTACATTGTAACCAGTTCTAAGAATATTTCCTCTTCCCTAAGGACCTCTAAATTTGGAAAGACATAGTTTTTACAATAAGTCCATTCTTTACAAAATTTACATTGATATTACCACTACTGAAGCAGAAAAAAAATTTTTTTGCAGTGCTGGGGATCAAAGCCATGGTCTTACACATTCTAGGCACATACTTCTACCACTGAGCTACACCCTCAGATTCCCCAGAATTATTTTTAATGTTGAAGTTTTTAATTAAATTTACAAAAGCATCATAAAAATGTCAAAACTTTCACATTTAAGAAATTCCTAAAAGCTTCACTTTAATTCTATGAAACATATGGAAAAGATCATGATATTATTATAATTACATTAACCAGTTTTTCTTTTTGTAACATGATGATATTAATGTCCTATAACATAGTTCTTGTAAGACCTTTCTCTGCTAGTAGAATTAACGTATTAACAACTATGTCTTCACTTGGAAAACATACAAAACTGGGAATTGCAAATAAGCAATAATCCATATACTAATTGATCTAATGAAAGAGTACATAAAATTACTGTTGAAGTTATATTTTAATGAATACATTTAACACATATTTGGGTTCTTTTTTAACTACTGGAAAATTTATTGTCAGTATTTTTGGGAAACAAACTCAGTCCTTCATTTTCACTTGTATCTGTTGCAAAATTAAAATGTTACCAAACAAGACATAAATTAACAATCCTGCAACTTCTTTACATGGATGCGTGACTTAAATAGAGAATTAAATATGTTGCAGATAAGGAAAGCTAAGTTTATTTCTGAGAAGTTATGAATAAGCGAAGTGCTAAGATGAAATCTAGCATTTATAACCCCAAACATAGTAAAACTTCCTAAGTCCTTAATTATGTAAGTGAATGATTGACTAAACAGGCAAACAGAAGAAGGGAACAAAATTTTTCTGAATAGGTATTAATTACAAAACCACTGTGCAAGAACATTCAGATTATACTTTATTGCTGAGCGCTCTATCTCCGTCTCCCCTGTGCATTTCAAACCCATCCAATCTGCAGTCTCTCCTGTTTGCCACCAACCCCTCCAATTTGAAGAGTGGAGCTTCTTTACACTTTACTGACAATGGCAGAGTGAACATATAATTGTGTGGTACCCCGTGTGACTGGCAGAGAAAGAAACATCAAATGCATTCCCTCAGGTAACTAACTGGAGACCAAAAGAAGTTTGCTGCGTGTCTCTTCCATTGACATACATTTTGTTTATCAGTGAATGCTCTGCCTAGCATCCTTAAATGGAAAGTATAAAAAGTAGAAGTTTGATTGCTTGGGAAAAGGTTGGACATGGAAAAGATGGGGTGTTGAGTAAGTTTCTGATTAACCTCGTGTTGAATGAAAACTCTTCACTGCAGATACATTCCACACGCTGTTAGATGAAACTCCCATAGCAGTTGTCAGGACACACCAGAGGATTACAAAACCAATTCTGGTTTCTCTTTAATGCAATTATTAAATTAATATTTTGATTATAAAAATGAGAAATCTGAAGGAGAGTGGTGTGTGGAGATTGCCAACCAGATTGGGAACTAGGACAATAAGTTTAAGCCATCATGGTTTCATTTGCATTGAAGGTTGGAACGTTTCCACAGGTGGAAATTTTTGGGGTGGTCCCTCTGTAAACATTCATGCCTTCTACAAGGACCATGCACTTTCAAATTGGCTATCTTTCTTCCCTTAATTCATTTGGGTGGTGTGAGTGTCTTTGTACTACTCTGTCTAGAATCATGATAAATTTCATGACATATTCAGGTGGGATGGAGAAAACTGTCCTGGGAAATTAGCTGGGCACTGGCTAGTGACAGCTAGACAGTGGTGAATATGACATCACAGAACCCTATCAGATGAGGTCATAAAATTGTAACAAAGGGAGACAAAGGACATCATCTAATGACACAGACCAAAATAAAAATGCTAGGCAACTACAAAAATGGCCAAATATCACCCTCTATGACTAACATGTTTTGAGTGTTCCATCCTCACTAGTTGCAGAATTAGCCCCACTCTGGTCCTCAAACCTTTTAGATAAAAATTGCTCAGAGATCAAACAATTACTTCTTTTTATTTTTTTGTAACAAAGTTAGGATTTATTGAATTTTACCCTGTGGATAAATAAAATTCTTGGACATACAGAGATTTTCAAATCCGATACTAAAAGAAGGGGGATGCTAGAAAATTGAAGAATGATTGCAATTTCAGTCAAAAACTTCCCTCCACAGATTCAGTTCACAGAGCATTTATAAGTGCTTCCTGAAAACTATTAATATATTGCTCAAGATGCAATTTTACTCAATATGCAATATATATGCCAATTCAGTATGACAACTATATATTATATGTTCAAAGTGCATACTAATGAAAAGATTATCTTATTTTAAAGAGAAGAAAATAAAACAAAATTTCAAAACAAGATAATTAGAGGGTAACAATAGTAAATACATTGTGTATTGTTATCTTTAAATTAGTTACTCAGAGTACAAGGTATCTGCATTTAATTGTCCAAACAATATTAGCACAAACTTTTCTTTTCAATGAACAGCAAAATTAGTAGTATAACTACCTTAACTATCATATATGTAATTTCTTTCAGTTTCTCACACTAGGGAGACAACAGGATGTTTACATATATACATCTGGTTTATTTCACTTATGAGTATGATCCCTAGTTGCATCCATTTACCTATAAAGGTCTCAAATTTATCCTTCTTTATGGCTGAGTAGTACTTTGTTGTATAGCAATACCACACCTTTTCTATCCATTCTTTGGATGATGCGCATTTGTGTTGTTTTCACAATTTTAACTACTACAAATTGTGCTGCTATAAACATGGGTGTCCACATATGGTACCAAATTTTTAATTCTTCTGGGAAGATACCTAGAAGGGGAATAGCTGGGTCAAATGGGGACCTCCAATTCTAGGTTTTTGAGGAATCTCCACACTGACTTCCACAGTGGTTACACCAGTCTACACTCCCACCAACAGTGGAGAATGGTTCCTTTATTCCCCACAGCCTCTCCAGCATTTGTTATTGGTTTATTTCTTGATGATAGCCATTCTTTCTGGAGTGAGATAGAATCTCAGTATTGTTTTAATTTCCATCTCTCTAATAACCAAAGATAGTGAACATTTTTCATTTGCCATTTGCCATTTGTATTTCTTCATCTGAGAAGTATGTATTCACTTCAGGTGCCCATTTTTGGATTGGGTCTTTAAATTTAGGAGGTCTGATTTTTTTGAGTTCTTTACATATTCTCAATAGTAATCCTTTGTCTGAGGAACAGCTGGCAAACATTTTTTTCTCACATTGTGGGTTGTCTCTTCACTCTGTTGATGGTTTCTCTTGCTGTGTCAAAGCATTTTAATAAGATGAGATCCAAGTTGTTGATTCTTTGTAATAGTTCCTGTGCAGTAAGGGTTTTATTCATAATGTCTTTGCCTACACAAATGTCTTCAAGAGTTTTTACCTATTCTATCTTTCAGGAGATTTAACATTTCTATTTTAATATTTAGATCTCTGATCCATTTTGAGTTTAGTTTAATGCATGGTGAAAGATATGGGTCCAATTTTAATCTTTTGCATGTGCAGAGCCTGTTTTTTTTTAGCATCATTTATTAAAGAGTCTTTCTTCCAGTGAATGTGTTTGGCACCTTTGTCAAACATAAGGTGCCTTAGTATGTGTGGAGTTGTTTCTGCATCTTCAAATCTGTTCCAATGATCTTAAGGTCAGTTTTTTTCTTTTTTTGCCAGTACCACAGTATTTTTATCACAGTAGCTTTATAGTATAATTTCAAGTCAGGGATTGTGATGTCCTTGTCTTGCCTTTGTTGCCCAGAATTGCCTTTGTTATTCTAGGTCTCTTCTGGTTCCAGATGAATTTTAGGATTGTTTTCTCTAATTCTTTGAGATATATTGTTGGAATTTTGATCAGAATTGGATTAAATCTGTGTAACAGTTTTAGAAGTATGACCATTTTCACTATATTGGTTCTTTCTAACCCAGAAGAAGGAATGTCTTTCCACTCTCTAATGTCCTCTTCATTCTCCTTTTTCAGAGTACTGTACTTTTCAATGTAGAGGTCTTTTACATCCTTCATTAGATTGATTCCTAGGTATTTCATTTTTTTTGGGGGGGGGTTACTATTGTGAAAGTTTCCCTGATTTTTCTCTCAGTGAGTTTGCTATTCATATATAGGAAGGCTATTGATTTTTGAGTGTTGACATTTTATCCAGCTATAACACTGACTTTGCTTATTCAATCTATCAATTTTTAGTGGGGTTTTTGAGGTCTTCTGTGTAAAGTATCATGTAATCTGCAAATAATAATTTAACTTCTTCTTTTCCTATCTTTATTCTTTTTGTTTCTTTCTCTTGTCTAATTGCTCTAAAGTTTCTAGGACTATGTTGAGTAAGAGTGGAGACATGGACATCCTTGTCTTGTTCCTAATTTTAGACTGAAAGCTTTCAGTTTTTGTTCATTTGGTATGATGCTGGCTGCTGTTTTCTCGTAGATGACTTTTATCAGATTGAGATAAAGACCATCTTATTCCAATTTTCTGTAGGGATTGTTTTAACATGAATGGGTGCTAGATTTTGTCAAAAGCTTTTTCTGCATCTAGAGATGATCATATGATTTTTTTCCTTGTCTCTGTTAATATGGTATATTACATTTATTGATTTATGTATGTTGAATGGTCATTGTGTGTAATTTTCTTGATGATTTTCTTCATTCTGTTTTCCAGTATCTTATTGAGAATTTTTGCATCTATGTTCATTAGATGTAAATTAGCCTGTAAGTTTCTGTCTTAATTGGGTTCTTCAGTTTTGGTATTAGGGTAATGCTTGCTTGTAGGAATGAATTTGGGAGATTGCTTCCCTTTCAATTTCATTGAAGAGTTTGAGAAGTAATGGTGTTAGGTCTTCTCTAAATTTCTTGTGGAATTCAGTAGTGAATCTGTCAGGGCCTGGACTTTTCTTTGTTGGCAGGATTTTAATTGCATCTTCAATTTCATTGATACTGATTTATTTAGGATTTTTGTATCTTCTTGACTCAGCTTTGGTAATTCATATGTATCTAGGAATCTGACCACTTCTGCATTTTCCATCTTATTAGAACACATGTTTTCAAAGTAGGTATAGATGATCTGGATTTCTGCACAGTCCATTGTGATTTCACCCATTTCATTCCTAATTGTGTGGATTTAAGTCTTTTCTTTCCTTTTCTTGATAAGGTTGGAAAAAGATTTGTTGATTTTATTTAATCTTTCAAAGAACTAACTTTCAATTCATTGATTCTTTTTATTGCTTTTGTAGTCTTCATTGTGTTAATTTATGCTCTGATCTTTATAATTTCCTCCCTCATAAGAGCTTTAGGCTTAGCCTGCTCTTCTTCTCTATATGTCTGAGCTTCACTTTTAAGTTGTTTGTATGTGCTTGTTTGTTTTCTTGATATAGCTATTTACTGCTGAAAATTTACCTCTTAGGACTGCTTTCATTGTGTCCCATAAGTTCTAATATGTTGTATTGTCATTGTCATTAAATTGTTAAAACTGTCTAATTTCTTCTTTACTTTTATTTGTGACCTATTGGTTGTTCAGGAGGGTGCTATTTAATTTCCATGTGTTAATGAAGTTCTTGTGGTTTCTTTTGCCATTGATTTTCAATTTCATTGCACTATGGTCTGATAATATGCATGGGATAATTTCAGTTCCTTTGCATTTAGTTAAGCATGTTCTATGAGCTAGTATGTGGTCTGTTTTGGAGAATGTCCTATGTGCAGTTGAGAAGAATGTGTATTCTGATATTGTTGGGTACAACTCTCTACTAAGTCCATTTGTTCAAAATTTTGGTTCAGTTCTAATTTTTCATTGTTGACTTTTCTGTCTAGCTGATCTGTCTTTTTGTGACAGTGGGGTATTGAGATCCCCCAATACAACTATATTAAGGCTTATTTGATTTTTCATGCCCGTTAGTATTTGTTTTATATACTTGGGTGCACTGCTGTTGTAGTCAGGGGTTACAGAGAGAACAACTGCATACAGAACACCAAGTTTATAATACTGTTTTCTAATAGTCACCCAGAGTTGAACACACGAAAGTGCAAGAAAATCTGTCCACAACAACCAGGATATTTAGCCAAGGACCTGAATCCCACAGCAGTGTCTTACAAGAGTCCAGCTAGGACCCAAATGCATGACAATGCCTCCCACAAATCCAACTGGAAATCTAAGAGCCCACAATAAGGACTCACGCCAGTCTATTTACGGTTCTGTGCCGTGAAGGCCAAAGGTCAACAGTGGAACTAGGAAGTCTATGCCAGGTGGGTGAAGGAGCTGTGCAGTAGGTTGAGGGTTCTACATGGGAGCCCAGAAGTCACGTTCAAAAGAAGCGGGGCTGCCCTGAAGAGCACCACAGCCATCCCTAATGGCAACAAGGTCCTGTGCTCCTCCAGCGATGGAGAATAGTCGAGCACAGGTCAGGAAGCCCAGCGTGACAAGCTTCTCCAGCACACAGCCTCCCCTCCGGAGCCAGGAAGTGATGCACAATGTGAGGATCAGAGCTCCTGCAACGTGAACCACAGCCACTCTCATTGATGAGGTCCCAAGCTCCTCCAACGCTAATGGCCGAATCCATATAGGGGAAGCCAGCATGACAAGCACCTCCAGGAGAACCATCGGCTCAAAACAGCAACTCTTGAAAGAACCCACAACGCCTCACTCTTCTCCACATCTCTATTTATGATGGTAACTTTCTTCAGGTGGGCCATCTTTACTCAACACCAGCTGAATTAATTCAGCTGGTGTTAAGTTGACCACCAGTTTTTAATCCATAACAACTGCTATTTGTTGCATAGATATTTATGATTGCAGTCTCTTCCTCTTGGATTGTTCCCATTACAAGGATGTAGTAACATTCTTTATCTGTTTCAATTAGTCTTGATTTGAAATTCACTTTGTCTGCAAATAGAACGGCTACCCTTGCTATTATCTGGATTCCTGTCATATAGAGTATTGTTTTCCATCCTTTGACTTTCAGTCTATGAATTTCTTTTTGATTTAAATGTGATTCTTTAATGCAGCATATTGTTGGTTCTTGCTTCTTGATCCATTCTGCCAGTCTGTGTCTGTTGATTGGTGAATTGAGACCATTAACATTGATGGTTATAACTGATACATATTGACTTCCCCTTGTCATGTTATTTTCCTGTTGTTGATTCCCCCCCACCCCTGCCCTGTTTGTTTTCCTTGCCTGGTGAGTTCCTTCTGCTAGGGTTCATGGAGTTGTACTCCTTGTTATATCTTTCTAGAATGTCTTTCAAAACATTTTGGAGTGCTGGTTTTGTGGTCATAATTTTCCTCAGGTGTTCTTTTTCATGACAGTATCTTATTTCTCCATCAGTTTTGAAACACAATTTGTGGTGTACACCAATCTTAGTTGAAGGCTGTTTTCCCTTAGAACTTGAAATACTTCACTCCAAGCTTTCCTTGACTTGAGGATTTGAACTAAGAAGTCAGCTGTGATTCTGATGGGATTTCCTTTATAGGTGATTTATTTCTCTTTCCTAACAGATTTTAAGATTCTATTCTTGTTTTGAATTTCTGGAATCTTGACTATGATATGCCTGGCTGTAGATTTTTTTTTTAAATTATGGCTAATTGGAGGTCTCTATGCCTTACTTATCTGTGTGTGAAATTCTTTTTCTCTACCAGGAAAGTTTTCTGCCATGACATCTGTGAAGTTTCTTTCATATCACTTGTGACATCTCCTGCTTTTTCATTGACTGCACTCAATCTTAAGTTATTCTTTGTCTCATCTAGCAGTTTCTGGATTGATTTCTCATGGTCCCTTTCCAATTTTGAGAAATCTTTGTTTTCATGATCAATAAGTGGAAGCCTGTCTTCTATATCTGAAATCTTGTCCTCACATTGGGTTAATCTACTGTGAATACTTTCAATGGAATTTTTATTTTCCTGGATATTTGCTTAAGTATACCTTATGGATTCCATTTCTTTCCTGTGCTGGGCATTCATGGCTTCCATAATTTTATTAAGCTCATCTATTTTTTGTCTGTGTCTGCTCTAGCATCACTAAACGTGATCTTTATTTTAGACACCATCTCTGCAGTTATCTGAGAGATAATTTCTGATTTGATTCCTTACAGTGCTTCATATAGTTATTTTGTTGTTTCCACTTCAGAGAGGCCAGGTGAGAGGCTTTATGATTGTCCCACCTCATTGCCTTTGGTGAACTATATATCAGAGGTTTCATCTTCTTCAAGTATCTTCTCATTTTCTTTTTTGGTTTTAGTTTAATTCCTGGGGTGATGCTTGTAAATTGCCTATGGTGGTTTGCTTTACTGCTAGTATTTAGGACACTTAATTAGTGACTACTTCTCTGAGGTAGCTGATTTTTGGGTTTCGAGTTTGTTGGAGGATCCTACCTCTTCAACTTGTTGGCAATTAGCAGTTTGACCAGTCCTTGGTTCTTTGGCACTGTGCTACAGTATTTTCTGTGACCCTCAATCAGTCTCACCTGTGGAATACCAGGAAGAACAATTGTTTAGAACCATTATGTCACTTTTGGCTATAGTGATACCAATAGCATCAAGCTCAGTCTAGAAAAAGACAAACTGAGCTAATCATTAATTTGCCACTTTCAACCATATGAATGGTTAAAAGATCTGTGGCTATATAACAAAATCTAAAAAATCCAGAAAGTTATACACAGTATTCAAGTCAATAAATCAATGTTGTCCTCAGGAATTAAAATTTAAAATGGGTTAAAGAGAAAATAGAGAAGTGGAAGAAGAGGAAGAGATTAGAGGTAAGGGTGGAGGACAAAGGGGGATCATGGTAACTTTGGGAAACCAATACAGAAGACTCAAGTGAAAGGGAGAAGGAGGAGAATAAAAGAAGAATAGAACAGAATCATAACCACAAAGAGGCTAAAAACCATATTCACATTCATATAAAAACAAAATCTAACAGTGAGGGAGAAAAAAAGCAAAAAGCAAAAATAAAACCATCACCACCCCAACAAAAAACAAATGAGAGAGAGAGGAAAAAAGAGACCACTTCCAGGGTTGTCTCTGCTGTCATTGGTAGACAACCTATGGAGGTAGAGTCCCAATCCATGCCAATCTATCCCAGCAACCCAGCAGCAGCTTTTTGGCAGAGTAGTGAATAATCTCAGTGAGCCTACACTTTCTGGCTGAGACCAGATTCATTATGCTCACTGCCATCTGAGCACCTTGTGTGATCTGAGCTCAGCTGACAGCCGCTAGATGGAGTCAGCAGCAGCCCTGAGTTCTGATTTCAACCGGCTGGTCTCCAATATGGTCTAGGTCAATTGCTCTCTCCCATGGGAAGACTGAACTCTGCATTCACTGCCAGCCAGTGCAGTCTTTCACATCTGTTGCTCCCCTCCACTGCCACGTCTCTCTGTGGAGGCCTCTGGGGTTGCCAGCCTCTACTGTGAGCCCACAGTATGAACAATTCCTTTCATGCAGTGAGTCCTGTCTCAAGGAGAAGGCGCTGCCAGCTATCTCCTCCCCACTTGCTGAAATCTCTCTCTTCACTCTCTTTGTGGGGCTCAGTTCATGCTTCAGACTCTTCCTGGTTCCAGAGGACTCACTTCCCTCCTTCTTGTGCTCACACTACCACACTCCAGTTGCTGGACAGCAGCTCTCCAAGAGGCTCTTTCTCTGCTGCTCCACCATCTTGGTCCTTGCCTGAGCAATTATTTCTGCTTTGTGTCATCATCCAGTTCAGAGCAAGCACCCAATTTTTTAAACCCTCTCAAAGATAGCCCAACACAAACTCAAATTTTAATAAGAAACCCTACTTACACACACTATTGTGACCCAGATACTCCACCCTTCCTGTGTCCTGCAGTTTTCTTTCCTGAGTCAAGTACCTAATCCTTAAAATGAGCAATAGGACAGTTTGACACCAGGTCTATTCCTAATGGTCTTTAACTTTCAGCCAGTGGCACAAGCCTTCTAAATCTTTAATTGATAATTTAAATTTTGGGATCATTGTGGATTGAATTGTGTTCCTCAAAGAAATGTTGAAGTTCAACCCCTGGTACCTCAGAATATGATTATATTTGGAAATGAGGTTGTCACAGGCAAAAGTAATGCAGATGAGATCACACTGGGCTAGATGGATCCCTAACCCAATGGGACCAGTGTCTTTATGAGACAGCCACATGAAGGCACAGACACAAAGAACTGTGTGAGAAGTTGGAGGAAGATTGGAAGAGTGAATCTTACCCCTGTAGTATGTTTCCAGCTCATTACAAATGTTATTCCTGTTATAATCAATATTCCTTTCCATTTTAGTTTCTATTTCATATATTAAAACATATATTCCTTTTAATATTTATATACTAATCTTGTATCTAGCTTTGTGTAAAATTTTATTATGAATTTGAATTGTTTGTCTAGAGATTATCATACAATTCTTTGATGATAAAGGTGCTTTATGCAAATAATGTTTTATTTATTCTTATCAATCCTTGTGCATTTATTTTTCAGTAGCCTCACTTTAGTAAAATCTTCAGTACGGTGATGAATAAGGATGTGTGTTGAGGGACAGCAGGGAACACTGCTTTATTCATGACATAATGGAAATATTTCCTAATCTTTACTACATTTATTTCCTAAGATGATGTTTCATTTGTCAGATTGTAGATTGCAGTATTTTCTGAGGTTGAACCATTCTTGAGTTTCTGTGATGAATCCTCCTTAGTTCCATAGTATTAATCAACACTGATGAGTTTGTCATATAGAACTTATATTTAGAAGGCTGGAGATGTGGCTTAGTGGTAGAGTGCTTGTCTAACATTTGATCCTAGCTCTGGTTCGAGTGGGGTGGGGTTATATATTGTTTCTTTTTTTCCCAATGACTTGTATGATTCGAGAAGTACTAGGGGTTAAACCCAGGGCCCTAGCACTGTAGTACGTCCTAGTTCTTTTTATGCTTTATTTTTATTTTGAGTCAGGATCTCATCTCACTGAATTGTTCAAGCTGGACTCGAATTTGCCATCCTTCTGCTTCAGTCTCCAAGATAGCTGTCAGCACACACATGCACTACCATGCCTGGCTAAGATTTTTAAACTGTTCTTGGTATACTCATTTTATTGAAACGTATACATGGAGTAATTTATTTTCATTTATCTGATTTTCTGTGTAATGTTGTCTCAAATATGGGAAATTTTCAGCCACATTTAACTAATATTGCTTCTCTGTTATTCTCCTGATTCTCAGTTTTGGGAAGTGAATTAGTACTACATTTATTTTGTTGCCTCTTTCTATACTTCATGTCTTTAATTTCTCTGTTGTAATTTCTCTTAATATCTCAAAGCTATGTTTTGGGAGAATTATCAGGGCTTTATTCCAATCCTCTAATTTGACACTTGGCTGTTTATAAAATTTTATTTTGTTCAAGAAATATGCTTTAAATTTTAATAAGCAGATTTTAATTGTAAACTTCTTCTAACTAGCTATTTTGTACATGCATTTGTTTTTGACTCATACTCAATATTGATTCTTAATATGCTTTTACAATTATTTTTTGTTTCTCCTTTCATCTCATTTATTTGCATTTTCTGATTTGTTATTTGTAAATCTGTGTCCTGATTACCAAGATTCTTTGCTGTCATGAACAATATTTATTTTATACACATTCATATGATTTAAGTAATGGTCTTCTTCTTTTAGTGGATATTCTTTTCAGTTGTTTACTTATACCTTTTATTCAGATTCATTTTTCCTTAAGTACCACTATTATTTGTTTATGCCTACCCCAACTTGTTTTATTGAGCCTGGAATCTGTACTAATAGTGTCAGCAAAATATAAATGATCTGAAAGCCATCACAGATCTGCTAATTTACCTGGAGGTAGGCTTACCTTTAATCTGAGCAACTGAGTTTTGTCCTTCCTTCCTATGTGGTATGCAGCTTTATGCAAATTTTAGCCTCAGGTACTACCTAAAGCTTTCCAGTCTCTAGTTGTGACGTTAATAGTCTTCCTGTGGTCTTTGCTACCCATCATGAGTCAACTCTGACTGCAGCTTTGGGATTCAGAGCTTTCGATTTCTGAGTTTCTGTTTAATTTCAAGTCCATGGAGACATTCATAATTTTATTAAAAGCAAATAGCTCTTCTGAAATATAGAAAGAGGCTCCAAAATATCCAAAATATTTTGTCATCTCTATATGCTTTGACTAGACTGAGAACTTTACAGTATGGATTTCACAGAAGTTCTCTGGACTCCAATACAATGTATGCTTGATGCAAGCTTAAGATTTGTTTCTCCAGTAGAGTGCAGTGTAGTGATCAAGAGTGGGCACATTTCCTTTTTAAACTACTTGCTATAAATAGAGTTAGTTTAATAAGTAACAACAAAATTTCTTTATCTTTCTTCACATGAGATAATTGTGAGGAAAGAAGAAAAACTAACAATGTAAAAGAGAATTTGAGAAATCAGATTTCAAGTGCTTAGAATTATTCAATGAAATCTCTACACTGACAGTGAGAGATCACCTTGCCCCTGTGTGCATGGCTCTTACCAAAAAGTTAAAAGATAGGAAGTTTGCCAAATATGTGGAGAAAAGGCAGTAGTTTTACACTACTGGTTTATATTGGTGTGAATGTAATTTTTTACAGCCAATTATGGGAGACCTTAAAGAATTTTTCACAATATTAAAAGTGGAAATACTGTATGATCCAATGATCTCATTGCTGGGTACACATCCAAAGGAAATGAAAGTACTGTCCCAAGGAGATACCTACAGTCCCATGTTCATCGCAGCATTATTCACAATAGCTGGGATGAAATCAACTTACTTCAGCGTTTACAGATTAAAGAAATTATGACATATACAGAGTATGTATGTATATGCATACTATTACAATGCAATTATTCAGCCATAGAGAAAGGAAATATTGTGTCATTCATGACAACATGAATGAACCAGAGGACATTATGATTAGTGAAAGAATTCAACAGAGACAAATTCTGGATGATCTTACTTTATATATAGAATCAAAAAAAGTTGAACTTACAGGAGCAGAGAGTATAAAGGTGGTTATCGGAGGTTGGAGACAGGGAAAACATAGAAATATTTGTCAAAGACCTACAGTGATAAGATGAGTAAATCTGGAGACCTACTGTACAGCATGGTGACTATAGTTAATTATATATTGTATACTTGATATTTGGTAAAGCGATAAATCAACACATGTGTATACACACACACACACAGTCACCATAAAAGGTGATGATTATATTGGCTTGAGCATGGTAATCATTTCATAGTGTAAACATATATTTAAAAATCATGGTGTATACCTCAGTAAAGCAAAAAATAGTGACAGTGATGCTGGTAAAGATTCAGAGAAATTAGATGATTCAGACATTGCCAGTGGAAATATAAAATGAGACGTGCAACAACCCTGGGAAATAATTTGGCATTTTCCAGACAAAATTCAACATGTAGCTACTATATAACCCATTATTTGGACCCCGAGCATTTCTTGCAGAGATGAGAAGACAAACGTTCACATAAAATCCTGTGCAGGGATGTTCATAATAACTTTAATAGTAATAACCCAAAATGTAAACATCCAGTGAACTACTGGATGAATCACACATAGTGTATGATTCAGTTTATCTTGAAGTGAAGAAGTGATGGACATAAAGGACAGATGAATGGTCCAGAGGGTTAAGGAATGGCTACATTTAGGAAGGAAGTGAGGGTTAGCCTAACAGAGTACCATGAGGGAGACTTGAGGTGCTGACAGGGGTCTGCCTCTGGATTGTATCAATGTCAGTATCCTAGCGGTGATCTAATACTGTGTTTTCTGGCACAAAGTTACCATTGGAGGAAACTATATATAGGGTACATGAGATTTTATTAAATTATTTCTAAAAACTGTGTGTGAAACTATAGTTATCTCAAATTAAAATTTCATTTAGAAACACACCTCAAGTCCCTTACGTTGGCGTGTCCAGCATTCCTGTTCTCAGGTACAGGTAGAGGTGGGTGAAACATACAGAAGGATATTTGAAAAGTAAAGTAACAGTGTTTAAGTGAAAACCGTGCATCAAGTCCTCGTCCTCATAGGTAGGTAACCCTACTTCTCAAAACAACTCTATGAATATATTATTGTCTTCATGATATAGATAAAGAAACTGATCGAAGACTAGACAATGCAGCTAACACCAACACAGGAGTAGTTTAGGAGTGCCGAAATATAAACCAACGCTCTTTCTCTTCCACATTGCCATTCCACATGGAAAATGTCATTCTCTACATATTAACTCTAACAGTGGAAAACATTTTTTAAAATATTAAGCTGGAACATTGTTTTCTCCTGTGTTGTAGCTTATTCTCCTACATTCTCCAGTCATTACCTTCTTCTCCCTGTTTCTCATATTCAGGAAACAGTATTTGTTCTCTGGAAAATTCAGTTTTGTGAAAGCCAAACAAACCCAAAATCCAAAGGGAATGATGAGATCAAAAGTCTCAATTTCCTTTAATCACAGTTTTGTTGCTTTTTAGATCCTTTAGCAGATGGACTTGGGTTTATTTGGGGGATTGTTGAAATCCCAAAAAGATGGGTGCCACTGGGGTAGCAATATCCACAGGGACAAAATTTAGAGCAAAACAAATGTCTTACTTCCTAGGAACCGAAAATGTCAACAGGATAAGCTTAAAAATCAATCTGCTGGTTCACAGAAAGGATCAGAAAAAGTGTAAAGTGATCACAGATGCTCAATTTTCAGAGCAGACATGGTGTAGTATGAAAGAAGAAAGAGTCCTACTAACTACAAAAATTCATTTTTTTTCTTGGACTGAGGAAGAAATTATTTTTGGAAGAAAGGCAAGAGTATGTTCCTCAAAGAAAACAGACTTTTTGTGCATAGAGGTAAAAGTATATGGCAATAGCAACAATAGCAATAACGATTATGCCATAATGTTATATGGCAAGTTCTCCATGTAAGATTATCTAAGCTGCTCATATAAAATGATTTTACTTAATCCTCCTTATGCAATGTACAAAGTACATATTATTAAACCCATTTTGTGGTTATAAAATTGAGGTTTAGGAAGATTAGTAAATGCAAGTCAGAATTTCAAATACTGCCATTAATATCTGGGTTTTGTTTTGCTTTTGTTTTTGTTTTGTTTTTTGGGTTGCCCTTCTGCAGGGTTTCTCAGCCTCCATAGCAGTGCCATAATTGGTCAGATAATTTCTTGTGGTGGAGGACTGTTCTGAGAATTTCAGGATATTTAATTTTATCTTTGTCTTCTGTTCAGACATTTGTAATTTTTGTAAGAAATGATAGTACTTCCTCTTTAGTCCCAAGTGAGGATGCCTATAAACACTGCTAGATATCCCACTGGAAGGGCTCAAAGCACCAGTAGTTGAGAACCACTGCCTAAATCAATCCATTTTAACAAAGAGCAGAAGAAGTAGGATAAAATTAACCCTCCCCCGAATCACAGGCAGGTTAGAGTCTTATGCAAATGTATTGTTTGCTTTGTTTGGCTTGGAATGCTGAGTGGGTGTCTGTCAGACTAGAGAAGAATTCACAATTACTTGCTACAGCAGCTTGCAAGAAAGCAACTTTACAACAAGGATATTTACTACATTGGTTGGAGAGGACACAAAAAAGCTATGAGGGGTCTATACTCAGCACATGGGAACAAATAATAGAGGGTAGAAAATGCATAGGCTTTGGAGTTTGAAGAACTGTTTCTAAAGTATACAGAAGCCTTTTTGTTATAGTCTTATATAAATGATCTTTTCAATAATTTCTTATACCTGCGATTCTTCAATTTCGTTATCTGTTAGAATGGAAAATTTTGTTCTTTTTTCACAAGGTTTATAGCAGGTTTCACATGGGCATGAATGCATTGGACACAAAGGATAGCAATTGGCTTAAGTGGCACCAACATAACATGCAGGCAGTTGTTCTATTTATATTAAAATAAGCTGATGCATAACATGTATAAACTTGCTTCTACATGTTAAAACCCAAAAGATGAAGACAGATATTGTTGTCGGATGGTATGTAAGAAAACTCAACTAACAAAATTCCGAATCAGAACTGTTACAAGGAAAATTAGCCAAGTCCTCCTCACTGACAAGTGATTCCATGAACCAAATTCATAAGAGACATATGTGACACTGAAAACCATAGGGAAGAATGGAGTGTCACCAAGAAGATGTGACAAATGCATTGGGATTGGTTTTTGAGAATTAAAGTGTAAGGTCACAGTAAGTCAGAGCATAGATAAGCCAGCTCACTTTAAAGATGAAACGACTCCTACCTCATCAAGTAAAAACTGTTACTTGATTAAATATACTGGCTAATCTAGTAGAAACCTTGTACCATACCTTCAGGAAATAGGCTGAAAATTAGTAGGCTTCACAAAGCATGGAAGGAGAATACAGTTTTTAGTGGCACCCAAGTCTTGGAAGAGAAGACTTGAAACCAACAAACCCAGGAATTTTAGACTTGTTAGCAAGGCTATTTCTAGAGAGGGATGCATGAGGCCACCTTAGCATCATTTCATCTACATTTTATTCATTGGATCGGGAAGTATTTATCAGTTTCCTACTATGTGGGACACAGGAAAAATGGGACTGACTAATAAGTACAATTCTCTGCTTTCAAAGTTTACATTCTGGTGTGGAATACACACACTTCTCAACATGAGACAATATATCACATGGTGAAATATTGTGTAAGAAAAAATGTAATTAAATAAACCAGTATTATTGTTTTAGTTGAATTATCAGCAAAAGCCTCTTTGATAAGGCAGCATTTGAATTCAAGACCTGAAGGAGAGGAAGGAGTAAACTATGCATATATATATGGAAGCAGGAAAAAAAAAAACAGGCCATAGGAATAGGATATGCAAAAGTCAGGGAAGGAATAACTGTAGACTAGTAGAGGAAGAACAAGAGATGGTAGTGGATGAAACATACCGAGGTAAGAGGGGAACAGTAGGGCTGAGATCGAAGTGATAATTACCACCTAGATTATGCAGAACCTAACTGGCCCTGCTTAGGCTTATTAATTTTACTGTGAACGAATAGGAAGCAGTTGGAAGAACCTGAATAGAGAAATGATACCACATAATACATGCTTTAAAGGGATCATTCTGTTCAGAGTTTGGAGATTAAGTTTGAAAGTCCGGCCAAAGCTGAAGCATGGAGAATGGTCAACAGACTCCATAGAACTAAGATGATGGATAGTGACAGCATGAGTGTTGTAGCAGGGAAACTGATGCTAAGTGGTCGGGTACTTGATGCTTTGCAAAGTTGAAAGTCACTGGACTTGCTGACAGATTAGATATGTAAGAAAGGCATCAGAAAGACGGGGAGTTTCGAATGCTGGTTCAAGAGAGTTGTATTAACTGATAGAAACATTGAAAATAGTATGTGCAGGTTTGTGGGGGAAAGCCAACTTTTGGGGGAGCCGTTCACATTTGAGATGCCTATTGGACATCAGAGGACAGAGTTGGTGATCAGAGATGTATTTGTAGAACTTGGGGGAAAAGGTTTGGCTAGAGACATACATTTGGAGTCTTCTATGTAAAGATTAGTTTAACTGTGGGATTTCATAGTAAATTCATAGAAAATGAAGTAGAATTTTGGAGTAGTTGAGATTACTCCAGTATTCACAGGTGAAGAAATTATCAAAAATCTAGGAGATCAAGCCAAAAGGGAGTCAAAAGATAGAAGAACTTGAGCATCAAAATGAATTATCAAATCAACAGACTGAACAAACCCACTTATTGTACCTCTGAAATAAAATGAATCCATGACTTCATACTATATGAAATGATTAAATTAATAGAGAAAAGACAACATGTTAACTAAGTATAGAATTCCAGCCATTAAGTGTAGTTGCAGCTACAATGTCATTATTTTGCAATACTGAGATTGCAACTGATTAAGGGGACAATCACTAGTGGATAAATATTTTGGTTTAGCTGAAGATAATTCATCATAAATTAATAAATTGATAGGCCAGCTTCATACATGAACTTGCTAATATCCCAACAATGGATAAAATCATGTTTCTGCCATAGCATTTGGGGGAGGGGCAAATATAAGCAAATGTCTGTTTGCAGAGTTCTTTTCTGGAACTGCATCGAAACCTTCAAAGGTACGGAAAATCAGACACATAAAAATCTAATATAGAATACATTTCATTTTTCTGTAATAATGTACAAGCAACTTTTCAAGAAAAAATAAAACCTAACACCTACCATATAAAACATTAACAATTATCCCTGAAACAGTTTAGCCATGACAAACTTATATCTAACTTTGGACTTGGGGGATGACCACTTGCACCATATGGAAATCACTGGAGTAATGAATATCGCCTCATGAAGCTTTTTGCAAGACAGTTTGGTCCTTTTTCTTTTGGCAGTATTATTCCAACTTTACCTTCAGGTTGAGATTTCAGACTTATTTTTCCACGATGGCTGTATGGTGCTTGTAATAGCTTTCCAAAATTCACTTGAAACTTTTTCGCTTATTAAAGTTTTCAACAGGAAAATCTAATAAGTTTCCTGTATATGTAATTTTAATGTTCTTGTCCTACTGGGTTGTTAATTTTAAGATAACTTAATCCTCTAAAAGAAAAATGTAGGTAAAATTAACAGACTAATTCACAGCATTGCTACTATTCATTGAAAACTTCTCAAGTACAAAGTTTGTGCTGGAAGCTTTGTGATACCTCATTATTGCTTACATACGGTCCCATGGGTCGGCTATTACCACATTGCAAGAAATGCAGCAATTTTAGCTTGAACCCACAGCAGGGTTTCAGTTGGAGGTGACCAGCCCCAAAGGCTCTGCTCTGTGCACTCTGCCTGTTGCTTCCCTACCGTAATAACTGTCGCGTGTCCACAGCTTCCTCTGTTCAGATTTTACATTTCAGGAGGGAGATGTCTCAAATTCTCATGTTTTCAGTTTTCAAATAGTCTTTCTACCTGAATCTGAAGAAATTTGAGAGGATAAGTCAAAGATTTAGCCAGGGGAATGAAGTGAAAAGGAAATCGTAACTAAGATGAAGATCACCCTGTTGAGTAGTGTCTTCCACTAACCGCTTGCTTTCTCAGCAGCCATGAGATAGTAGTGCTACAATTGAGATTCAGATCTGTGAAACATTTATTTGCAGCATTTACCTGATTTTCAGGAGACTGTAATTAGAAAGTATTAACATTCTGTACACCATCACAAGCACATGTACCTTTTCAATAGCAAAGATCATAACTAGAAATCTAGTTACTAAAAATGGATAGTGTCCTAGAGTCATATTTCGTTTTTCCTTTAGTTAATAGTATCTAAGCTCCATAGCATAGTATTTTAACTCTTGCTTTTTCAGCTTCTCTACTGGGATAAGAAAAGCTCAAAATATTCTTTGCTTCCATTAGCAAATTTTGTATTTCTAAAAAATATTCTTAGAAAGTTTGTGTCATAAAGTTAACTCTTGCTAGAGGTGATACCAAGTTTTTTGTAGACTTTCCTAAGCAATGTTTTCACAGGGGATATTCACCCAGCAAATATTTCACTCAGCAAATATTTTTAGTTCATGTTTTTTTCTACAGGGAATAACTTAGTTGTCAGGAGACACTGTGATGAAATATAAAAGAAAATGCATTTATAATTTCAGTAAAGAAAATACAGCTGAACTGAAATGACATTATTGTAACATATGTTTTTTATTTATATTTGGTCAGAACTATTTCTACTTGAATTTAATGACAAAGTGATAAAATGAATCTTATTAATGAGATTTTATAGCATAAGGATACAAAAGATTTTATGATTATTAAAACAATGAAACGACTTCTGTAAGGTTTTTAAAGAAACATGATAAATCAAGGCAGATTTTTGTTCACTATTTTGTAAACTACACTTTTTCTATTCAGTGTTTTAAATGGTATCTGAGCCATGTAAAGTATTGGTGTAACTTTCAAAAATGATTAACTCACATTCAGATAAAGTTATATACTAAAAGTAACAAAATCAGAATTATTTAAAATACAAAATCTGTATAATCTACCTGATTTTTTATTTTTCTGAAGCTACTTTGCTCAGTCTGAAATCATGACTATATTCTTACCATAGTAGTCAAAATACGTAAAGCTATCTGAGGAATTTAAAAATATAATATTCTGCTGGGTATAGTGGTGTGAATCTGTAATCGCAGCACTCAGGAGGCTGAGCCAGGAGGATTGTTGCAAGTTTGAGACAAGCCTGGGCTATATAGTGAGTTCAAGACCAGCGACACTTTGTCTCACAAACCAAAATAAATAAATAAATATTTAAAAATTAATAAATAAAGCAATATTCTGTAAATGAAGTGTTTGATCTTTTGGGGGGAAGTGTGGTCAGTTAAGTTTACCAAATATGTACTAAACCTCTACTCTGTGCCTTCTACTCATCTCTAGGCATTTGGAGTCCATGAATGAGTAGAAGATGAGCCCCTCCTGTTTTGAAGCTTACCTTCCAGTAGGAGTAGACAGCAGTTACAATGCATACCAAACAAGTGATGCTGATAGTGTTTAAGAGTAATGCGTGCTAGACTGAAATAGAAGCGTAGCCCCTAAAGTGAGTGATAGGGGGAGCGTATTGGAGAGGCCTCTTCAAAAGTTGCCATCCAGCATCCTTGAAAAAGTAGGATGTTTGTGCAGATAGGCAGAGAGCATTCTGGGCAGGAACTCAGGTAGTTCAGAGACTCAAAGCAGAAGCATGCGGCATATATTGCCACAGTAAGGAGGCATCAGCAAGCAGACAGTAGACAATGAAGCGAGAGATGTGTGTCAGGAGAGAGGCAGGATTGTGGAGCCTGTCCTGAGAATTTGACCCTTTACTCCCAGGAAAAGAACATGGAGCAGAGGATGGGCAGGATCCAACTTACATTCACAGAGAATCACTGTAGCCGCTGTATAGAGCACAGGTGACAGGAATGCGAGGGAGAGACAGCGAGACAAGTTAGGAGACTGTTGCAGTGACCACAGGAGAGGTTTTGGTGGCCACGTGGTGTCCTAAGTCATCCTTCTGAATGTGCTTCTAATGAGTATCCTGTTTAAGGGACAATTTAAAATACAACTTTCTAAAAACAAGATATGTACACATGAAATATTTTTTAAAATGCAGTTCAATTAAGAATAAAAGAAAATAGCACTAATTTTTATGGGATGTGTGTGTGTGAGAAGAGTGTGGAGAGGAAAATGAAGAAATGTTTATTCCCAGCTCTGTCATTAATTAGCTGCACTACTGGGCCAATAAAATTGCTTCTCTTGACCTCATTTTCTCTCCAAATAAAATACTGAGTTTAGATCAATTGATCTCTATGATGCTTGCTATATTAAATGTTCTTCATTGCATGGTCTAAAGTGATTTCTTTTACAGATATTTATTGATTGTAGACTATGAGTAGCACATGGAGCTTCTGGTTTTTTTTTTTAAAGAATCTATAAAACTAATGGGAATTTCAAGAACAGGGTACTTAAAAGGTGCATTTTCATGCAGAAGGTAGACTTATCAAAGTGTTTTTTACCAGCTCTTCAGACTATTATGCAGTTATATAAAAATAATATTTTAGAGTTGTATAGAGTTTTGGTAGTTTTCCAATACATTATATGATGTTACATCAATGTAATTAACTTTGCCATGGTTCTTAAGAGTTGTCCATTCAGATTTGACTTTGTATACATGCTAAAACTATGAAAATTTCTCTAAAATTAAATTAATTAGAGCTCAGTGGTCAAAATATATTAAATATATTAAATACTTTATAGTTTCATGAAAAAGTAAATCTATTTACCTTTCTGTCTACTCCATTGAAATTTCATGGGAATTGTATATTTAAAATTGTTCAAAATTGTTGAAAAAATTATATTTATTACTGCTAGGGTTAATATGACATGTAATAAAGTGTTTAGCATTACTTTAAAGCATACATATATATTCATGTAATATTTTTCCAGGTATCTTATGTTAAATAAAATAAATGCCAATTGGTAGAATACCTTACTAGATAACAATAACAGAGAACATTTACTTGTTTCATATGTGACCATGTCTAACTTAGCAGGTTTGCTTTTCTTAATACAACAATCCTAACTTTTGTTAATACTCTGTTCTCTTCTCATATGGAGACACCTTGAAAGTATAAAATATTGGGTTTAGATCAACAGAGCTCTAAGATCTTTTACATAAAAACTCAAGAAGCTCAGATTCTTACACTTCATGAGATATTCAGAATGTTTTCATACTTTCCAATTCCAAAATTAGATTTCTCACACATTTTGTCAACTGTTTTTATTTTACATTAAGGAAGAATACTTGTGGGAAATCCCTGTTTTTTGTGTTTTTCTGGTTTTTTCAAAGTTGTTTCTTAGGAAACTAGGAATGTTTCATTTGTACATGCAAAATTGTTTATTAGTATGGTGAGTTCTCTAATGCATGTATTAGACATTTTCTAATATGTGAAATTCAAATTCATAAAATGGATTTTTAGATGTCGTTTAACCTGACACACACTGAATAATCTAACCAGATAGCTAATAGATTAGAATTTTGCTGTTAGAAGCCAAGAATTGCATCAAAAAGATTTCTAAATACAAGTATAGAAAAATCAACAGTTATATTAAAGAGCACATTTGTGTGTATGTACTGTTGTATGTATGTCTAAGTATATACATATGCATATTTTTCAGATATTGCTTTAAATACTTGCTCATATTTCAAATTTTTATATAAAATAGTTAAAATGTAATGTGTTGGTTTAGCATTTCATTCAAATAAATTATTAATTTTTAAATAGAGCATAACAGTAACACATTTTAAAATTTTTGCATGTGCCACTAAACTAAAACATGATAACTTCTTTTCTTCTCATATCAACCTATGAAAGATGATATGTCTATACACCAAATTAATCTTCCAGCTGGTCCTTATGAAAATTTTAGAAGTTTATGATACAAGCATGACAGGTTCTAACCTTATGTTTACTGAAAATTATAGTATATATTATAAAACAAAATTTTAAAAAATGTATGCATGTGAATACATTTTACATGTATGAATAATAAATTGAAGTGTATGCTAACATATCTGAAGTAGAAAGTTGAAAATAAGTAACCCATTTCCTTGACTAAAATAGTGATCCTACTTATATGCTGCTTCAAAAAGATATTTGGGGAGAAATATTCTAAATCTTTGTTAAATAATAAGTAATAGCCAGTACTTTTCTCAAAGTATCTAAAAGGAGTCTTTTCTGCTGAAGTTTGGTTAATTTTTCACATTGTGACTATTACATTCCATACACTTCATTTTGATTTAAAAACTTAAATGGGCCTTTCTTTAATAACCTGTGGCTTCATAACAGTTAAATTTCTGCAAATATATACAACTATCATAAATTCTCATTTACCTTTGCTAGGGCTTCATCTGCTGAGGTTTTCCATCTTTTATCTTGTAGAATTCCCCAGTGTGCTGTCAAATGCATGTTGAGTAAACAGTCTCCCATGTTCTACTCCTCTGATCCCCTATTACACCTCTTCACCTTGTCCTGCTGCCTAAACGTGCTCCCTGATCCCTCAGATAATGACCTCTCTGCAGGATATTTATTCAAACACCCTTCTATCTTAATGGATGGGGCTGAGATGGCACCAACCTCATCTTTATTGTCTTGCTGTGGGATCATTTATGATCTTTCTTAATTTCCATGGTGAAATTCAGCGAGACTGTATTTATCCAGGTTTACAGTGACAGTCACTATAATTTCAAGGTACTGTTACATATCTTTATTTGGATATAGCTATAACCAGAGCTCATAATCCCAGATGATCCTATTTTTCAATACCATATCCCAGACAGCTTCCCTTTTAAATGTCACAGAGACCTCTAGGAGATCTCTGAATACGCTCACACCTGGTGCATCAGTCAGTTTTCTTGTGGCTGAAACACGGTATCAACATTCACAACTTAAGGGAGAAGAGGTTTAATTAACTCATGGTTTCAGTTCATGATTATCTGACTCCAGAATAGAGTCATCTACTCCAACAGACACACCTGCGTACCTGGAATCCTTAAAACTTAGGCAAGGAGGGGTCCTCTCCAATTTAGGGCTTTCCTCTTGAGTTCTTCATTACTGATGAAAGATTTCTTTCTTCCCTGGATGACTGACACAGGATTGTCCATTCCTTTTGGAGAAAATCCAACTTATAATTCACAGATGTGTTTTTTTGGCAGTGATTCTTACTCAAAACTGTTCTTAAGATTGATGTTGCAATTTAGCAAGTCACTAGTAATTTAGTCTTCAAACCATCCTGCGGACACCAACTGAACAATACCATGGTTTCTTCTAGCTCAGTTCAGTTCATCTCTGGAACTTCAGACCTGCCTATACTCTGCAGTCTTTGGGTGTTTAGATCCTGTTTCCCTATGAATAACTTTTATAACAGGAACAACTGATGTAGTAATTAAGTCTAAAATGCCATTTTATTTTTGAAGTCATTTCAAGAAACACTGCTAGGAGAATAAAGATACGAGGCAAGGAAGAGAAGAAAGTGTGTGTGTGTGTGTGTGTGTGTGTGTGTGTGTGTGTGTATGTTCAAGCAAGTTTCTGATACAAAAAAATGACCCTCAGAACCCTTTGAATAATCTAACTGACAATGCAAAATACATCTTAGAGTTACGTTACGAAGAGGAATCCTTCTAGTCACCCATTGTTAATTGGAGGCTGCCACTTCAGTATAGTTATTCCCAGGGATTCCATCTTATGGTGTATGGAGCATATTTCCTTGAATGAACATAGCTGAAGTCTGCAGCAGAGGTCAATGGTTGCACAATAGCTCCACTTTGTACCATGCATGCTAACTGAATAAGAGATAAGCACTGACTGAATCTGGTACACCCTACTCCTTATACCACTTAGATCTATTTGTGTCCTCAAATAAAACCACTCAGTTGGTCACTGATTCTTCTAGATCATGTTGGGTCCCAATTACCAAAAAATATTGTCTAGCAGGAGGATTTATGAAGCATGCTACATTCTATTCTATTGCTGTTAGTCTTGAGACTATAGCTGGTATTCGTCATTTATCTCACCTACGGTTCATCTTACTCTCTTGGCTAGATTTAGCCTTGGCTAGATTTTATACTCACCTAGGTGATTTGCTTAGAAGGGTAGCAAAGACTATTAACTTTGAGGGGTTAGAGCTGCTAGTCTTAAGTTCCAGGGGGTTAAGCTATGAATGTTATAATTCCCTATTCACAGGAATGGAGGAATGAAAGGACAACGGAGATAGATTACTTGAGCTTTAGATATGTGTTGTAATGATACCCTTTTTGGGGGGCATATCGTACTTTGATGATAGACAGAGTAAACACCACTGACAGTTTGGTCACTCCGTTCTTTGCATTTTAGTCTATTGGAATGAGGACTCCAAAAATATTTAATAAAACCTTTAGTGTGATGCTGCAGAAATGTCCTCCAAAGAACCAGAGCAGGTTTCTATGAGTGAGTTACTGGGTATGATGAGGTCACTCTTATTTCTATTCTTTGTTTCCCAGACCGTGTTTTCTACTTTCTAAGATACAGTACCAGGTAGTGGCTGCTTCATAATATAGTCCACACCTGGAAGAACAGGTCCCCAATCTTTCGGGATGTCATTTGTAAACTGGCACCAAAGCTATTTTCTTTAAGAGATCATTTAAATTATTTTATTCTGATAGTCTTAGTAGGACATGGTAATGATAGGAATAGAGGATCCCACAGTCATGTACCCATTTTCATGCCTTCTCCCCCACAAATTGGTCTAAAGTAATGTTTCCTAGGACCCTCTGATGATGAACACTTAGTGAACTAGTGTACTGTGGTGCTGGCTAAGTCAACAAGAGGAAGAAACACAAATTCTTGCTCGAACACTGTACTAATACCAGTTATTCTGAATCTCTACTTCTTTCAGGAAGAAAGTCGTACAGTGCAGTCAACTTGCCACCAAGTCATTCCTTGGTGTCCGTGGTAGTTAGCTTGCTATTATTATAAAAAAAAAAATAGCTCAGATAATTTACAAAGAGAAAAGTTTTATTTTGGCTGTTTTTGAGGTTTTAGTCCATGGAACATTGGCCTGTTGCTTTTGGGCCTGTGGTAGGGCATACACTAAGGCAGGGAGCGGGTGACAGGACAGAGCTTCTCACCTCACGGTGGTCAGGCGTAAAGGAGGTAAACCGGAAGTGACTGTGACTCCACAAGCCCCTTCAAGGGCACGTCCCCAGTGACCTAAAGCAGGTGAGGCGAACCTATGAACATGCCTGTTATTTGTTTTTCTTTTAAGACAGAAATTCTGAGAGTGGATGTAAGAGTTGTATTTTCTAAACTAAAACCTCAATATTCAGGTTTAATTGGAGTGCTGGCATTTTGTGATAAATAAGTGGGTTTGGGATTGTGGTTTGGGCACTCATCTCTAAAAGGTTTGCCGTCGCTGACCTAAAGCCTCCCGGTCAGTTCCACTTCTTAAAGTCTCCACCACCTTCCAATAGTGTCATGGGTTAGGGACTAAGCCCTCAATACTTGGGCCTTTGGGGACATTCCTGGTGTAAACTCTAGCAGGCTCCTCAAGGCTTACACCATGTTGAGGGCTGAGCGTTAGTCTCGCTTGCAAGTTGCTATTCGGCTGCTCAGTAGTTAGGTTAGTTTTGAGGAATGGCATTTCATACTTCTCAATCTAGCCGTAGCTTTCATTTGTTGGCACTAGGCCCACCCTGTTCACAGGCCTGTTGTGCGAATGTGGAAATGACCCACCGCTGGCTTTGACATTAAATACCTTTATTTGTTTTTGTGTGCCATTGCTTCTGTAAACTGTTACAGAATCACAAAAATGAAATACTTCACAGCAGATTTTTCTCTATTACCTCTTTCCTGCTGATCTACTGACCCTATCTTTTTAAATGTTTTATTTATGCATGCTACAGTAGGTAACGTGTACATTTCTTGTGTGGAGTTGGTACATATATGTAACACATCTTAATTCCTTTTTAATCACTTTCCTCCCTTTCCTCTGATCTTCCTGCATCTCTTGATCTCCTTAGTATTTGGGAAAGAATTATCTCCATAATTTCTATTATCTATCTTTTATTTTGCATTTTATTAATCATTAGGGTTGCTCATGTAAACCATGTGACCTTCAAAACTCTGTGTCTGACTTATTTCACACTTAACATGAGGGTCTCAAGGTGCATTCTTTTTCCTACAAATGACCCTGTTTTGTTTTTTTTCTTTATGCAGAGTAGTAGTCCATTGTGTGTATCTTAGTTACTTTCCTCTTTGTTCAGAGACAATACCTGACAATCACCAGTTAAGGAGGGAAGGTTTATCTGGGCTCACAGTTGGTGGAGGTTTCAGTCCATAGTCAGCTGGCTCCATGGGAGGGTGGCACACCAGAGGGGTAACACAGAGGAGGGACAGTTTATGATGTGGCAGGTTGACGACAGCAAGCAGCAAGCAGCAGCAGTCTGCCTTTTTTTCTGCCACTTTGTATTCCACCCAGGCTACACGCCTATTGATTAGTCCCACCCACATCCAGCCTGGGGCTTCCATTATCCACACCTTTAATCCTCGCATCATACCCTTAATCCACATTCACACACCCTAATCCAGCCACCTCAAAACGGCCCACCTATGGCCACATGAAGCTTTGGAGAAATATCTAGATACAAGCTATAGTAGTGTGTAAATGCCACATTTTCTTTTTCTGTTTATCTGTTGATGGACATATAGGCTGCTTTCAAGCTTGAACTATTATGAATTGATCCACAGGCAAAACCATCCTCCCCGTCTGGCTCCTCAGTGCCTTTTTTGTTTGGAGGATTCTGTCTGGCAGCCATGGTTGTGAAGCACAAAGGACTGTGACCTCAACCTACATTTCCATAAAGTTAGCAGCAGACTTCTTCCTTACATTTTTTTGCCTCTGGTTTTCCAGCCATTCTTCATTTAGGTCTTCTGATCAAACAAACAGCAAAACTATTCACTACTATTGAGTATATCCCATACCTCACAAGGTTAATAATCAGGTATAGGAAATATTGAAACTCTGCCTGCTGATAAAATGTCTCTCTTCACTGTTAGTCAAGACAACACCTGAGTGGGGCTCTGCTGCTCCAGCACATTAGCAGTCCAGTTTGGGTTCTTCCAGACATATGAAGCCAAAGCATCCATGAAACAAGCCGGGTTTTGTGCCTTCCATCCTACCAGTTGGCCATAGGAACTCATTAACATAGATACATTTCTGAGCTAAGAGAGAGTGTTACGTGTAACAGAAGCTACTGAAATGGTGACATAGGTTGTCCATTCAGGTGACCTACTTTGCCTTCTTGGTCTGATGAAATCCCATTCCAAATATGCCATTTTTATTATCTGATGGATTGCTGCTATGCCCATCAACGGTATGACCTAATTGGTTTGGTGATACCCAGGTCACAAGGGAAAGCTCCAAGTACACAGTCACTTCACTGAGGCCTCATGGCACATTAAGGTCATTTTTTGAACCTAAAAACAGTGTACTACAAGTCTAGAAGAATGGATCATGTTTTGCTACCAGGGTTTGCTAACAAATCTGCATGGCATCCTTTCCCACCATGAATCTCTTCTGCACTAAGATAGAGGTTTTCATGTTCTGCAGCCACGAATTGGAGTTGGTGGTTTTACAGTCTTATCTGCTACAGAACCCTCCTTTGCTCTGAGCCCCACATAAATTATCTGGCTTCCAAATGACTTAAATGCATCAGAGGAATGTTCCCAAATGTTCATGCTATATCCACAATCTAAAGTGAGATAGAAAACACTATTCCTCTTGCTTAGTTGTAGGTGATACAGAAGGAAATGACTTATTATTTATGTGGCAGAAACCAAAATAAGGCTTATCCCGGAGATAAAACCAAGAATGTGACTGTCTTTCCAGGGTGAATTTAGATTGCTTCAGAATATTGCTGTCTATGCAGGGTGGATTTAGATTGCTCCAGAGCATCTTTCATGGTAAGGATTTTTTAAATGCATTCACCTGGTCCATTATGCATATTTCCAGATGTTCCTGTCAGTGTGTCCCATGCTGCACAGTAACTGAATGTGGATTTGGGAACACTATAAGCCTAAGTTTGCAGCTATTATCTGCCATTGTTCACTTGATTTTTAATATACTAAACTTGTGGACTTGATGGAAATAGGATTCAGACAGCTCTACACTATTTAAAATCTTTGAAGGAAGCACTGATCTCTGATACTTCCCTGAGGATGATTTTTTTGCTTCTACTTTATGATTTTGGCTGAGTCTGGTGTTGTTTTGGGAATGTTCCCTTATGTTTTTTCCACCTATCTCTGGCTTCTAACTCACAGTTTTTTCCTAGTTGTTGATTGTATCTATCCTGTTTTTGCCTTCAGAGAGTGGCAAGCAAGCACTGAGCAGATTCACAGAGCCCCATATGGCATTAGACCTCCTGATACTTGACTTTATCGGGTAGCCATAGGAGTTATCAATACAGTTATCAATCTCAGGCATACAGTTATCAGTCTCAGGTCATGCCCTTTACAAAACAACCCTTAAAATATTTGAGTGCTTCTTCTGGTAAATATCTGCATGTCCCTTTGTAGAAAGTACTATCTACATTTATTGTAACACTGAAGTTTTCTTCCTCAAGAAAATCCACCTTCACTTCCAACCCGTGATCTTTGAGATCACTCATGTCTGTGAGTAGGAAAACATAGAAATCCCAGCTTAAAGAAATTCCACTTCCACCTTTCTGTTCCATTCATGCCTCCCAGCAGATTGGATGATGTCTAATTGCATCAGTGAGAGTGGATCCTCTTAGTCCACCAAGTTGAAAGTTATTTGGAAACACTCTCACAGACACAAAAATAGTTAACAGCAACCTGGGCATCCCATAGTTTGCTCAAATTGACACAATAATCATCACAGAGAGTAATGCTTAAACCTCTCTGCAGAAAACGGTCATCTTTGACAGTCTTACGTGATAAATCCACTCCAGCAAACCCAGCTCTCTGAGCCTTTGACTCCTCTGGGGTGAAGTTATAATATCTTCACCTCAATTACCATCAGTGGCTCCATGCTTAGAAGAGTCAGAAGACAATCTGATTGAACATTTATCAGTGATCTTACTAGAATATTAAATCTTGAGTCATGAGAAAGTGTCTTCATGTCAGTAAACTCTCCTGTGTTCAACCTTTCATGCTATGCCCTGTAGGCCGTCACTCATCATATGCACCCCTAAGTATGATCCTTTGATTATTTTCCAATATATTCTGGCCAAATTCCAAAGCTGTTTGAGTGATGATTCTTTTTCTTTTAGCAGCAGAGAAATTGTCCCCCATCTGTTCATGTTAACCTGTCATTAGCGGGCAAAATACCTAAGAAATTCAATTTAAAGGGTGAAAAATTTATTTTGGCTCAAAGTTTCAGCCCATAGTCAGCTGGCTCCAATTCTTTATGGCCTGTGGTGAGGCAGCACTTATTGGCAGGAAACATGCAGTGGAATCAAGCTGCTTACCTCCTGGCATCCAGGAAGCAAAGAGGAAAGGAGAGAAAGTAGCAGGGACAAGACATACCTTCAAGGACCCATGCCCACTGACCTACTTCTTCTCCCTGGGCCCTCCCAACAGCATCACAAGTTTAGGATCAAACTTTGAATACATGAGTCTTTGGGGGACATTCCAGGCCCAAACTCTAACACTGATCTTTAACTCAAACTGTTGATCCAGAAGCACTCTGGGGAAGAAGGGACAGATTTTCAGAAGGGCAATCTTGGGAGGTAGGCATCAGGTGGGACATTTGTATGGACTCCAATAAAAAGATATTGGTATTCCTCATCAAAATGGAAAAGTCTTCTTCTTCTACCCTAATGGTTTTAGAAGAATCTGCATGTGCATGTTTCTAAAGCATAGTCACCCATATATTCTGATTTCAAGACCTCTATCAGGACCATAACTTCGCATAGGGAATTTCCTTCACATAGGAACCTTACTTCACAGTCCTTGTATGTCCTAGACTGTTTATCCTTTAAAGCTAGAGATGTTTCATAGCCAGCATGTTCCCATCTGTTTGAACCCATCCCCATTTACCTTACATAAGTGACTCCATAATTAAGGTGCTATCACAGATGGAGAAGATGCAACCACCTCCCATAACAACCAGAAGTAGTGTCCTTAATTGCAATCTGATTGATGAATGACTGAACTGCAGAATATCATGTTTAAAGACTACTTCCTAGGACAAATTCTTGTGTCAGCTATTTCAATTTCAGTTGCCTCAAGAACAGATCCTGAGACAAGGATTTTAATGTGCAGTTAATTTTGCAGGTGAAAACAAGAGGAAGAATGATGAAGCGAGATAAGGAAGGAAGTAATAAAGTACATCATAGCAAGCATGTGATCGCCGAAGCCAACAGGGACTTAATTCTACTTGTTACTGCAGAACACATCTCATAGTTATTGCCAAAAAATGTACAAGCGAGGTGGGGCATTTGCTAGTTTCTTATATACCAATGGATGATGAATTGTTTTGGTGTACATTGTCTCTCTGATTCTGCATATAGACCTACTGTATACTCATTAGGGAAAATAAACTCCTTAAGTATAGAGAATTACAGGTATCGAACAGTTACTATTGTTGAAGTACTCTCCTTTTTCAGCTTATGTGAGAGATTAATGACTCTTAAACTTATTCTTCTAATCCAGTCTTTGCCTTATGCTCTCTGGATGCTTTGCTTGTTTTATATTATTACTTAGAAAACTCAGAAGTTTGAAACTTGACATTTCTAAAACTGAATTTATGAAATCTTCCCGTCTTCTAAAATGATTCCTCTTTCTGTATTGCCAGAATACAGTGGCACCTCCGTGCACCTAAGTCAGAAACTCAGGGTTATGCCTGCCTTTTCTCCTTTATTCTCTCTACATTTATGAGTCACTTAGAAGCTACCAATTTATCTTACAAAAATCTTTTAAATCTATCTTTTCCCCCATCCACCCACACTGCTTTAGTGCAGAAAATCATTATTCTTATCCTGATAACTGTTGCAAAATCCTTCTGCTTTCCACTTCATTCGTTCTCCACTCTGTAGTCACTGTCATATGACCAAGCATAAATTTGATGAATCTTTCCTGTACTTAAAACCTGAAGTGATTCCTGATTGATCTTAAAATGAAGGCAAATCTCATGGTGTATTCAATATCCTTTATGGTGCAGTCCCTGCTTTTTTAATTCTCAATTCTGGCCATTTCCATTCCTAAAAACTGGACTTCAGTATAATAAATTCATTTCAGGTCCTTACTCTTCTAGAATTTCATTCACGTTCCTTTCACTAATCACTCTGCCTTGCTCTTGAAACTGCTAACAATTTCTGAGTCCCAACTCAGATATTTCTTCCTAGACATCTTTACTCCTTGATCACCTTGAAAGGTTTTTGTTTGCCAGTTATGTGCTACGTTAGCTATTTTTGCTTCCTTTTCACAGTTGATCACTTTTCAATTAGTAATTATTACTAATTGACTTCCGCTGATGTATACAGTATCATGTCTTTCTTATCTATGATTTTCAGCAACTAGGAACAATCTAGGACATATTGGGTGCTTAATAAATGTCTGTTTATAAATAAGTTGTGTATTTCTTTTGGCTCATTTAAAAAGTTAGTAGTTACACCATATTGTATTTTACAGGATATTTTTTCTTCATTATCTTTGTTTCTCCAGTGTCTAGAAGAGTGCTTAGTATATCAAAGAAACCTGATAAATGTTAGTCAATTTAAGAAATGAAAATCTGATAGTATCGTTTAGTAATGATAACACAGTACACATTACCAATTCTACATGAAAGTATTTAATGCGGATCACTGTTAAAGTCACATTTGTGCTCAGGGTATACAAGTTATTTTCAGTTTAATGTTACCCCTCTTCTTAATTACATATACAATCTAATTATGCACCATGCAAAGGTGCTGAAATCAAGATGAAGATGTACTTGTTAAATATCTGTGAATATTTCCCTCATTATTGGGGGAAAATAAATAATTCACAATTGAAACTGGAAAAAAATTGACAAATATCTATGAAAGCAGTGAAAACCATTACTAGTCCAAGATTCAGTGGTGCATTTTAAGATAAGAGTTGAAGAGGCATCCTCAGGGAATTATTTTAGCAGAGAAGCCAAAGAATTTCCCCCCATAAACTTTTCTCTCCATAGAACCAAATGTTTAATAGCTTCATGGTTAAAAAATGTATTCTCCCTTCCACTGGTTAGATATTTCTCTGGGCTTGGAGCATCATGTTCTAAACGCGTTATGACACGCTTCTTCCGAGTGCAGGTCAGAGATGACTCTGCCTCCGCTGCTTCCCTTCATTGCGCAGAGGAATGTCTGATCATTTTCTACCACATCGTTCACGTCTTTGTTTTCGATGGTGGAAAACATATGGTCTGTTTCATCCAGAGAGAATTCCTGTCAGGCAGTTGAGAGATCAAGATATCCTGTTTGAAACTGGGGTTATCTGGTGGGAAATGACACTTTTCGAAAATATCTGTTCTTCAGTAGTCTGTCAAGGGAGGTATTCATGAAATTCAATGAGAGAAAAAGAATATGGCTATTTGGATTTGTTTCCTATGATTTACCATAGTGTATCTATTCCATTTTTTTTCCTCCTCAAAAGAAAACAAAATGATTCTGGAAAAGTTCTAGAATTGCACTGAAAAAAAATTCGACATTATTGATAGAATCCTAAGTTTTGGAAATTGTTTGACAGGATTGAGTGTAGGGAGTCAGCATTCCTAAATTAGTTCTTGAATAAAGTAGGCATATATTTAATAAAGTAGGCATAATGCAAAGATTCATGAAACTCTGTCTGCCACCAATATATTATACTTCTTTCATCAGCTATATATTGAATTCTGGAGAAGGTCCAAGCTTAATGAAGATTTACATGAAAACTTGATTCACATTTGTTGAGTTTTCCGTAGATTTCTGAAAAGCTGCCAAATCTGATATCAATAGAAGTACTGTATACTAAAAATCAAAACTCCCAAAACTATCTTCCACTGAGATTGGACCATACCCAATACATGGATTTTTTTTCCAGTTATATCAAATGCACTGAGAAAAATAAAATGACATCATTTTGTATGTTGACATTACCATATCAATTTGTTTCATGAAAACTAATGATAGTGTGTAGAATAAAATCGTGCCGAGGGCATTTAATAAAGAGTAACTCTCATTTGAAGCTCTTTAGAGTAGGCTGCATAGTACACAGAGATAACAAAAATTATTTTGCGAAAAAGTGTGACTATTCTGAGTAAGTGTGTTTCATGCTTTGGTGGTCTAGAGAAATTTCTGATTTTAAATTTGTGTTTGAATATTTATAACCTGCAGAGTTTTATATTACCATGATTAGCTTCTTCTGGCTTCTATATGTGGGCTTCTATTGCCCCCTAAAACACCTAGGCATATATCCAAAGGTCTTATAGGTTGATATTTTTCAGAGAATTTAATTCACCTTTTGTTATAGCGCAGTACACATTGCTAATGAGAGATAATTACTCTTTTAAAAATTACTTCAGTGTCTGACTTTTTATTCTTTCTTGTTGTTCTCTTACTTTTCTCTTCGTGTGTTCCTTTGGAAATATCACTGCTTATTCTTTTTTCCTAATGAAGTCAAGAAGTGTGTCTACTTATAAATATGAATGTTATAGTTTTTACATTGTTTCAACTTGAGAAGTCTAGAAGCTTAATTAAGTAAGGCAGCAACTCTACATCCTGGGGTGTAGAGCACAAGCAGTTACCTGGCCATTGTGTCAATCTGAGAAGGTCAAAAGTTTAGCTGAGAGACTCAGCAGGGAGCTAGGGGTCTTACTTGGTAAACATCCTCATCCTGTGTAAAGAGAGGCAAGGATATTTGTGAAGCTACACTCACCCTGGAGGGAGCGGGTGTCCTGTATACTATATAAAGGAGGAGAAGAGGCTTGCTCTTCCCCCTTTTACTCTGGTTGCTTTTGCTTGGCTGCTGCCTTGAAGTGTTGTTCCTGTACCATGCCACCCTGCCTTGGATCCAGCTGATTGTGGACTGAAACCTCCAAAAACTGTAAGCTAAATAAACCTTTCTTTCCCTAATTTTGGGTGTCAGGTGTTTTGTCTCAGCAACAAGTAAAAAGTAACCAAGACAATGAAATCCCATTTTGATTTTTGTTTAGTGCATAGTGTTAGACATGGGTCTAGTTGTAGTCTTTGAGACGTTGAAAATCAGTTTTTTCAGTACCATTTATTAAAGAAGCTTTCTTCCAGTGAACATATTTGGCCCCTTTGTCAAAAATAAGGTGGCTGCATGTGTTTGGAATTACGTCTGCATCTTCTAATCTGTTTCTGTGATCCTCAGGTCTGGGTTTTGTTGTTGTTGTTGTTGTTGTTATTCTTGCTGCTGTTTTTTTGGCAGTACCATACTGATTTTATTACGGTAGCTTTGTAGTATAATTTAAAGTCAGGGATTGTAATGCCCCTGCCTTGCCTTTGTTGCCCTGAATTGCCTTCACTATTCTAGGTCTCTTGTGGTAGGATTGTTTTCTCTAGTTTTGTGAGGTATGCTAATGTTGTTTTGATCGGGATTGCATTAAATCTGCATAACAATATTGGAAGTATGTTGGTTCTTCCTATCCTCCTATCCATGAGCAAGGGATATCTTTCCATTTTCTGATATCTTCTTAAATCTCTTTTTTTTTAGAGTACTGTAATTTTCAATGTATAGATCTTTTACTTCCTTAGTTAGATTGGCTCTTAAATATTTCATTATTTTGGTTGCTATTATGAAGGGTGTGGTTTCCTTAATTTCTATCTCAGTGAGTTTGTTTGTGTACAGGACTGAGTTTTGAGTGTTAACTTTGTATCCAGCTACACTACTGAATTTGGTTTTTAAATCTATAAGTCTGTTGGAGTTTTGGGGTCTTCGTTGTACAGTATCATGTCATCCACAAACTTCTTCCTTTCCTATCCTTCTGAATACGCACTTCTCAGTTGAAGACATATAAACAGCAAATAAATATATACAAAACCACTCAGCATCATTAGTCGTTTGACAGAAGTTAATTAAAACAATACTGAGATTCTACCTAACCCCAGGAAGAATGGCTATCATCAATCAACAAATAAGAAATGCTGTGGGGGCTGTGGGGAAGAAGGAACCCTTCTCTACTGTTGGTGGAAGTGTAGACTGGTGCAACCACTGTGGAAATTAGAGCAGATATTCCAGAAAAAAACTAGAATTAGTGGTCCCATTTGACCGAGTTATCCCCCTTCTGGGTATCTTCCCCAAAGAATTTAAAGCAACATACCACAGTGATATATAAACACCCATGTTTATAGCACACAGTTTTAAAATGCCTATCAGTTAAGGGATGAATAAAAAAATGTGGTCTTTTTATATAATGGAGTACTACTCAACCATAGAGAAGGATAAACTTGACACATTTATAGATAAAACAATGCAACTTGAGACTGTACTTATAAATGAAATTAATCAGATTCACTCTTATTTTCTTGGTGTGAGAAATTAAAAGAGTAAATAAGGACTAAAATGTACAAAATATATTTGAAATGCAAAGAAAACTTCAAAAGGATAGAGGAACTAGGGTGGGGGAGAGGGGAAAAGAAGAAAGGGAAAAGGAAAAAATTACAAGATTGTTACACTATTAGTTTCTCTTAGTTCATTGAAAAGAAAGGTTTGTGCTAATATGGTTTGGAAAAAATTTTAAAGCCCATATCTTGTATTCTGAATAAGTACTTTTTATTTAACAATACACAATGCATTAACTATTGCTATTTTCCTATTAGTCTGTTATGAAATTTTATTTTTTCCATAAAATGAATGAAAATAAATAAATAAATACAAACATCCCTAATTCCAATCTATATTGTAATACAGTTATAGATCAAATCTCCATATGAACCTTTCACTTCAAATCTATAGATGTGTGTATACATGTGTGCAAATATGGGTGCATATTTCACTGTGATTTTGTGCTAATGTGAATTAAGATGTGATAAGCCCCTCTTTCCAGTTTCTTGCTCTAATTTTAACAGCAACACCTGCTCCTGTATTCATAAATCCCTGGCATTTTATTTAAAGTTTATATGCTGCAGGCTGAAATTCATTACAGAACAAGGAGGAAAAACAGGTGACGGACTGGAGCGTTATCTTATAATTTATTAACAAAGTTGTATTAGTAGCTCAGCTCTCTTCAACATAAAATCACCATTAGAAAGCATAATTTTCTACTGAGATACATTGATCCTTAAGGGTACTTAGAGAATTCAGTACATGTTGTTGTCCAGGAGTATGAGTAGAAATATTCTAGGTAATTTAAAACCATGCATGCTAAATATTTCTGTCTCTAAATATATAATTATACTGCCATATGGAAATCTTTTGTTATCACATTCAATGTGTAGGATTGCAATAGATTTATTTTTTCACATCCTGTAAAATAATATATTATTTTAAAAATTCACATTGGCATTTTTATGTCATATTTAATAATTTATTTTCAATTGAAAACCACTGAGCTTCTAACTTATTCTTTATTCTAAAATTTCTCTACATTGGAGTTGTTGAGGAAAATGTTATCTTACATCAACTTGCAGACCAAAACTGAAACACCCTTTACTTTCTAGGGAGATAGAAGAAACAATGAATATTTCATGGATTCCTTAATATAAATGATTTGAAAATAATATTTATTTCAGAATATTTATTTGAAATGGGAAGGAACAGAAATGAGATACTTATTACTTCTATGGCATCTGCATACTTCACTGAAAACATTAAATTTAATCCACAAAGAGGAATTCAGCATAAGGAAATATTTCACTGTCCATACTAGTGTACAGTCTAGAAATAAGGTCCATTTCAATATGAGCATCCTAACAAGCTTGATCTCAGAGGGACTCTGAAATTTATAAGATAAATAAAATAAATATATTCTAATCATGGCAAACAGGACCAAAACCATATGGATGGTGCAGAGGATAAAAGACTGCTTTTTTCTTGGAAATGCTGGGAACACAAAAATTAGATTCCACTTGACTCACAATTACCGTTCTTTGCCTTTGGATTTATAATCTATCATTGAATTTCTTTCTGCTTTTCATTTTTTTATCCTCTTCCTCCTGCTTTTTTGATGTTGCTTCTGGGGGTTTAACCTGAGACTTTGAGTATGCTAAGTACATGCTCTGCCACTGAGATACACCCCAAACCCCATCACTGGATTTCAGCTTAGGGGGCACCATAGAACTCATCTCAACAGAATTGATTTTCTACTCAGTTTTACCTCATTGTATGTTGTTTAGGCTACTAGCAAGTCAGTACCTGATAAGTATTTTTTCTCCTGACACCAAATGTGTGTTTTCTATACCACTTCTTCAACTCTCCAACACCCACCAGCTGTTCATCAATTCACTTCAATTCTGAGATTAATTATCCAGAGATAGTGTAGGCTTTACTATTCAAAGGCTCAGTCCCTCAAGACTGCTGTTTTCATCTGACACCAGTTTTAAGTCTCAGGCCGCCCATAGGGATTGAGATTTCCTAAAACCCTCTTCAGCTTCAGTAACTTACTACAATAGAACAGGAAACTCATGGGAACATTCAGCCCGTTATTAAAAATGCAAATAACAGCCAGATGAAGTGATACATACAGTGAGGTAGAGAAGAGTCTCAGCATGGGAACTTCTGTCCCTGTGAAGCAGGGGTACCCTGCACTCCTAGCAGTGGATGTGTTCATCGCTCAGAAGCTCCAAGACTCCATCATGTAAGGGGTTTTCTTTAAGTACTATTATGAGGGCATCACTTAATTAAATGATTGTCCATTGGGGCTGAACTCAATCTCTAGACTCTCTCTTCAAAGAACTGAGGGCATGGGGCTGGACATTCCAAGTTTCTAATCAAAACTCAGTATTACTGCTGACCAGAAAGGGGTCTATGGACCCCTCATTGGAAAAGAGACTCTACTGTCACACTTGTCACTCACTTTCTTCCTTGATCTTTTTCCATGGGCTTTCCCCATTTTTATTAAAGTCATTTGACATCCTCAAAATGCTAAAGAAATCCAAACTGGCTTTACTAAAAAAATCCTAAAAATAAATAACTTGCTCAACTTGATTGGTAACATGTATTTAGAATGAAAATAGTAACATGTGCTGGAAGGGTTTTTAACAATGAAGGATGCTTTTGAAGGAATGCACTTTGTTCCAGATGAAATTTTAATGTAGCATGTAATTTTCTGAAGATATTTTGGGCATAAATTATCCAGGTATCAGATTTTTGAAAATACCAAGTAATGATATTACAGCAACAAAAATACTGTTATATTTACCAACACCTTAGTTTTCTGGAATAATTAATAGCTGGAGTCAGGATCACTCCATCTTTGGGCAGCGGTTTGCCCTGAATCATGGATTCACTGTGTTCTGTTTCATGGTTTATACAACCATCTTTATTTGTTCTAATTTCTTGCCATTTCTAACCATGCACCGGTATCTGAATTTTAGTTCAAATAATTATTTCCAATTAAAGGAAATTTCTGCATCTATAGGTTGTGAATGAAATATCACCATTCACCAAAAACACATTGCTGATTTTTGGCAACTTAGTACCAGCACCATTGGTTCTTTTTTCATTTTACCTGTATCTCCCAAAATGATAATCTACAGTGTTTCAATATTATGGCAAAAAGGACATACTTATGTTCAATGATAAATGATCTTCTCCAGGAGCTACATCTCTAGATGTTTAAGTAAAGCCAAAGTATGTTATCCAGAGCTTTAGTAATATACAACATATATTTATAAAAACAGGAGCTATAAAAATAAAAGTGAGACACACAGAAAGGTTGTGATGAAATTAAAATGTGGTATGAAGGAGGAAGGAAAATGTTCTCAGGTACAACCTGAGAAAACAAGGAACGAGAATCATAACTCCAACCTGAGAAAGGGAGAATTTCCTCCAAAAGGACCCTTTATCCTAGTAGAATTGGGGGAGAAAAAAACTCCAAGTCATAAATGATTGGTGACTATTTAAAATGTTCTGTAACACAAAGAAAGTAAACTTTCTATCCTTTTATCAAAGTCCATAATGCTGATACTAAAAAACTACAGTAAAAGAAAACAAAAGTCCAATTTCACTTGAAAATATTGATGGAACTCCTAAATGAAATATCAACAAATAGAATTCAGCAGTACATTAAAAGAATAATTCACTATGGCCAAATGGGATTCAGCCCAGAAATACAAAACTGATTCAATATTTTAAAATGCATTAATAATATCTAGCATACTAATAAATCAAAAGAGAAAAAAACATGATGTCTTCGACATATGCTGCTATGACATTTGAAAAATTTCATTACCCATTCTTGATTCAAGGAGAAAAACTATTAGAGAAATAGGAATAAATAAAAGTTTCATTCACATAAAAATATTTATGCCTACTGAAAGTAGGAAGCACTAGAAGCAATACAATTAAAGCCAGAAATATGATGGTGATGCTCGCTACTATTGTTAATGTTTAAGACTAATTAAGAAACTTAGAAAGTGTTTGTATAAAGGGGAAAATGTCATTATTTCTTCCATTTATTCAACAAATGTTGATTAAAGACTTGATAAGTGTCTTAGTTACTTTTTACTCATTGCTGAGACAAAATACCTGATGCACAAAATTAGGGAAGGAAAGGTTTATTTCTTACAGTTTCTCAGGAGTTTCAGTCCATACTCAGTTGGCTCCAAGGCAGCATGGTGTGGCGCATCTGTCATTCATGGCAGCTGCAAACAGCAAGGCGCACTGGAGAAAGAGAGAGAGAGAGAACAGAAGCGAGAGAGAGCCTCCTTTACACTGTATGTCAGCTCCACCTCTAGGCAGGTACAGCACTCACATTGCCAATCCCAGTGCCAGACAACAAACCAATAACAAGCGCCAGAATCAGCCCAATCAAAAGTATATGAGGACTTGGGGGGACATAGTATATCACCCAATATAATAAGTGCCAGCTGTATCATACGATTCTTGTGATCCACTGCCGCAGAGATACGAACTGGCTGTGCTCATGGAGTTTACACTCAAATGGGGTAGATTGTTTACAGATTACATTATGACCACATACCTAGAGAGAAAACACAACACAATGGCAATAACAATTTTTTGATCTTAGGTGCTAGCTAACAATTATCATACAAAGGTTAATAATCAATTACCAAAGATGGTTGAATAAAAATATTCCAGTCCAAGAAATGACCACACACACATGCACACCCTTCCAGACATATAAAGCTTAATAAATATATAACACTTCTTTTAAGAAAATGTGAGAAATAAAATATGAGCAATAAAAAGGTATTTAAAAGGTGAGTTGATCCTTATTACATAGAAAGATTGTTTAGTATCCCTACATAAATTCTTAATCTCTACAGTAGATGAAATTTCAAGGTGAATCACAACATAGAGTTTTAAAAACTTCATAATTGTTATTCAGATCTAGAAATATTTGAAAGAGGGTTGAAAAAGTCTCCAAAGAAAGAGTATTTAGGAAAAATATTCATATGATAGTTAAATCATTTTTATGAAACTACAGTATTCAAAATACTATTACCAGTAAAATAGTAGATAATCTAATGGTGCAGAATAATCAGTTAAGTAGATTAATATCATTAAAACTCACTGTAGAATGATTGCAGTTCAAATCATTGGGAAAGTGATTATTTATTCATTGTTGGTTTGAGCATTGATATATTCATTTAAAAATACAACTAATGTTGGAGACCTGCTAACCTCAAACTTAACAGAAGTATAAATTTCAGATGAATTAAAGATTTAAATTTAAAAAAATGCAACCACCAGAGTCTTGAAAAGAGATGCAATTGATTCTATCAATATCTTGACTAAGGAAAGACATTTCCAAGTCTCATAGAAAATCTAGAAATTATAAAAAAAGAAAGGATATATTTTGCTATATACCAATGATGTAATTTTAATTGTATTGAGAATATACAAGTTTTATATGTTGAGTAAGAGCCACTTTCTAATAATTTTCAAGTATACAGTACTCTGTTATTAGCAATAGTCACTACTATATTGTATGACAGATCCTTTGAGCTTATCCTCCTGTTTTACTGGAATGTTATATTCTTTAACTAGTAACTCCCCAATCTTCCCATATACCTTGAATAACCACCATTTCAAGCTTTGTTTTTATGAGTTCAACTTAGGCTTCACACAGAAGTGACATCCTGTAGTATTCATACAGTATTCGTCTTTCTGTACCTGGCTTATTTCACTTAATGTATGTTGTTGCAAATTACAGAATTTCTTTCTTTTTATAGGCTGAAGAGTGCACACACACAAACACACACAACATTTTCTTCATCCATTTATATATTGACGGCCTCCTTAAATTCATACTCATATATGAATTTAAAATCTCTTTCTGTATGAACAACAAAAGTGCAAAATATTAAAAGCTAAATATATTCACATTATATAACACTAAGTAAGCTAATATTCAACAAAAGAAAATTTCAAATATCAACATGATAAAGCAACAGGAAACATTTTTAAACACACAAGGCTATGAACAGCAAACACAAGCATCCAATAGCAAATAAAACATGTTCAGTTTCACTAAATACATAATAAACAACCAAAAGGTGTGATTTTTTTCTACCAGTTCTACTGGCAAAAGAAAAACTGGTGCTACCTATTTTGGCAAAGGAATTGGTCATGATTACTTTGTACTATTTGAATTGTGAATGAACTCATTACAATATTTTTTGAACAGTTTATCAACATGTGAATATTTTAATTCACCTATGAATGCCACTTTTAGGAAAACGTGCTTCAAGAGAAAGTAATGTTTAATGTATGCTTGGATGTATAGGTAGAAATTTGGAAAAACTTAAATTTTAATTCTTATAGATTGTTATTTATGCTAGATTCATATATTGAAATATCATGGTGGCTAAAGATAATTAGGTAGATCTATAAATTCTATTTCAGAAAATGTCCATGGTAAATTGCTGAATAAAAATAGAATAGGTCTTTGATCCATTTTGACTTTAGTTTCATGTATGGTGATAACATGGGTCTAGTTTCAGTCTTTGGCATGTGGAAAGCCAATTTCTCCAGCACCATTTATTAAAGAGGCTAAAAATAGTAAGGAACCAAGAAACAACAATTCAACAGCTGCAAGACAATGCCAAGAGACATAGCATAAGATTAATAGGCATAAATGAAAAAGCAGGGTCAATACTAATGACCTGCAAAGACTGTTCACAGAAATAATAGCAGAAAACTTTCCAAACATGGGAAGAGAATCTGAAATACAGATAACTGAGGCATACAGAACCCCAGTTAACCATAACCAAAATAAATCCTCACCCAGACATATAATAATAAGGGTATCAGAAATACAGCACAAGAACAAAATACAAAAAGCTGTCAGAGAAAAGAAACAGATCACCTATGAAGGAAAGCCTATCAGAATCACGGCAGACTTCTCAACACAAAACTTTAAGTTAAGAAGAGCTCGGAGTGACGTATTTCAAATCCTGAAAGAAAACAACTTTCAACCCAGATTGATGTACCCTGCAAAACTATCCTTAAAAACTGATGGAGAAATAAGATACTTTCATGACAAAGAACAACTGAAGAAATTTATGGCCACCAAACCAACACTACAAAGAGCACTGAAAGACACTCTAGAAAAAGACAAAGATAGCCACAATCTTAAGAACAACAAACAAAGGAAACCACTAAGCAGGGCAAATAATTAAACAGAAAATGTAGAAAACCAACAACAGAAAGATATCATGACAGGGATGAGCCAGTACATATCAATTTTATCAATCAATGTAAATGGTCTGAACTCACCAATAAAAAGAAACAGACTAGCAGAGTGGGTTAAGAAACAAAACCCAACAATATGCTGTGTACAAGAAACACATTTCACTCAAAAGGAAATTCACAGATTAAAAATCAAAGGCTGGAAAACAATACTCCATGCAACAGGAACCCAGAAAAAAGCAGGGGTAGCTATTATGTTTGCAAACAATGCAAACTTCAAACCGAGAATGATCAAAAGAGATAAAGAAGGTCACTACATACTTGTTAGGGGAAAACTTCAAGAGGAAGAGATTGCAATCATAAATATATATGCACCAAATATGGGAGCACCAACTATGTAAGACAATTCTTAATAGACATGAAAAACCAAATAAACAATAATACAGTTATAAGAGGGAACCTTAACACCCTATTGTCACAGAGAGATAGATCAACCAAACAAAAAATCAGCAAAGAAATAACAGAACTGAATCAAGCTTGTGACCAAACGGACCCAGTAGATGTATACATGTATGTATTCCACCCATCAACATCAGAATACAGATTCTTCTCAGCTGCACATGGGTCATTCTCTAAAATAGATCCTATACTGGTCCACAAAACAAGCTTAAGTAAATGCAAATGAACTGAAATAATTCCATGCATATTATCTGACCACAGCACAGTAAAATTGAAAATGAATGACAAAAAAACCTACAATAGCCGCACAAACACATGGAAATTAAATAATACCCTCCTAAATAACCAATGGGTCGCAGAAGAAGTTAAAGAAGAAATTAAACAATAGCTACAATTGAATGAAAATGCAAATACAAATTACTGGAACCTGTGGGATACAATGAAAGCAGTCCTCAGAGGGAAATTTATAGCACTAAACTCTGATATCAGAAAAACGGAAAGAACACACATAAACAACCTAATGCTGCACCTCAAACTTCTAGAAAAAGAAGAGCAAGTCAAGTCCAAAGCCCAAAGAAGGGAGGAAATTATTAAGATTAGAGCAGAAATT
>RJWM01009735.1:0-66670 GCA_004363535.1 Dasyprocta punctata | reverse complement strand
TTTATGCACTTTTCAATGCTACATTATTATTTTCATTGTTCTTATTATTTTACCATTCCATGGGAAATTCACTGTGAGGCTTTCTTGATGTCACATTGCACAACAGGGTGCAGACACAGAAGTCTGGGGACCTATTCCAAATTTCCCTGGGGTCTCAGCACTGGCACCTCCAGTCTCCTAACCCAGCTTAGGAGCACAAGTAATTAAAAGATAAAAAGGTATCTCTTTAAAATTATTTTTTAAATGACAATAAACAAAGAATTTCTGGATACAGTCTTCAGAATCTCAGCACAGTGAGAACTGATTTATAGACAGAGTCCTCCTGAAGGAGGTGCTCCTTCTTGATCTACAGCCTCAATTTATTGTGAAGAAAATACTAGCAACATATTTTACAGACATTTTCAGGTAACGTCTTTTACATTAGTGTTCACTTATCCAGAAAAGGAAGCAATACAGGCGAAGAAGAAAATTATTAACCTACCAAGTTGACCTCAGAACGTTCCAGTGAATTCGCTGCAAAGGTTGTAAGTTCTTCGTCAGGAGGAGCCTTGTGACCTTCATCAAGTGCTCTGTCTCAGGATATCTACTTGGGCTGGTGCAGTATTTGTGGCCTCAGAGACCTACCCATGGACACTCTTAAGCCTCCAGAAGTAGGAAGATGAGTAATTACTAAACACTTGCCATTTGTGTGTCCATTTCACTTCAAATATGCAAAGAAAAACATTTCCATGTATGGAATCAAGATCATTATTGAATTCCCATGTTAGGCTCCCTAGTTGCATTTCAAAACAGAAGCAAACTTAATAAAAACATCAACTGGTTAAGTAAATCTCTCACAATTGTATGCTCTTCTCAAGTTGGATTTTGTAAAGTGCCAAATGATTAAGATTTTATGCTAGCATGAATACTAAATAATTAATCAAAAGGAAATATTGGTGCCAAGGAAATGGAGCAACATAGTGTTTGGCCATTGTGGTTGGCCCTTTGCATGGTTTGGGACTGCTGAGTAAGGGGTGTGTGGCTCTTGATGGAGAGGGGACCATGGGAACAAAACCCTGGAATGGTGTCCCCTCCGTGGGGGCAATAGGAGTCAGCATCAGTGAACTGGTCTAGCTGTGGCAGCATCTGTGTTAGATGCTACAAATCCTGCCGCCTTCTCCTCCACAATGCACAAACTAGACCAGAACAGAGAATGGAATCAGAAGGAAAGAGGGGAACAAGAAAGGGAACTGGCATAACTGAAATATCTGTCTTTGCTCAGACCTTATTTCTGTGGGAGTAAGTAGTCAAGATTGCTTGTGTTTGAGATTTAGGGCCTTTACTGTGCTGGAGGGAGACTTAACTTCGTTCCCGCTACCATAGTCCAGGCTCATCTTGGCCAAATAGTGAACAGGACTGGGAGTTTTTTCTAAAGTGCTCCAGTTCACTACACTTTCTTGCTTATAGAAGAGTTTTAGAAATGTTCAAGGAATTCTGATGATATTTCAAATTTCATTATTCAAACTAGTGATATTTACTCATTTGTTTTAGATGGTAACTGTACGTTCTTTCTGCCGATTGTTTGGGGTGTGGAAAGGCAGTTGTGCAGAATAAGTAGCATTTCTATCTGTGGTCATGCCACAAGCATTTTTGACAGATTCCACACTATATTCAACACAGAGGAGCTACCAGCTTTCTAATACAACTCCCTGAGTGTACTTGCAGTTTATCTAAGGGATGAACAGATACATAGAATCTGTGCATTTAAGGCAAAATAGGATATATACCTTGAGAAAACTATTAAGAGTGCTTTTATTTTAAGAGAATTACAAACAGACCGTGCTGGACCGTGAAGGGCAGGCTCGCTCAGTTGTGAAACTCAGGAAGCTTTATACTCCAGGGAAAAAAGCTGGGTTTGGAAGTGGAGAGGCAAAGCAGAATCCCTGATGGAGAACGATGGGGTCAGAAGAACAAAAATAGAAAAACTGTGTGTTAAGAAGCAGAAAGCAGCTGAGACAGAGCACTGCAAAAGCAAAGAGAAACCAGGCATGGTTTGTGCGTACCTGTGTATCTGTTGACTACATATGCACTCTAAGGCGCCAGTTTTCTAGCTGAATAGAGAATCTCAAATAAACTAACCAAAAAATTTAGCATCAAATGATTGAACCTAATGTTTTGGTGCATCATATGAAGCATGCAGTATGTGCTGTATGTTACTGTTACAGGCAGCTGAGTTAGTTAGAAATGCTATAGGCAGTCAGACAGGGCTAGGCCCTCAAACAAACCGGTACAGAGAACCAGATAATCTTGTGACCTTGGAAGAGACACACACCTCTTAATGTGGCCCAGATCTCAAAACAGAAGGCAAAACAAATGCAACCATACCCTAAGTATAAGCATTAGGGATTAGGGATGGATCATCTTGGAGCCAGGAATTACCTACCCAATCCCCTGATCTGTAAGAATGCTCACTTACTACGTGACTCGCTTCCCCATTTGTCCTTGATTTGGTCAATTTTACCTAAACAATTAATCTTACTGGTTGACCACAGTTCTGTCCCACTTCAAGCCCATCTGCCTTGTGAGTTCCCAGTTTTCCCCATTAGGTTTTTACTCTATAAAAGTCACTAGAAAAGACAGTCTTTGGCAGCCCACTCGGGATCCCTTCTGTCTCTCTCTCAGACAGAAGCTTTCTTTCTCTCAATAAGTATTTCTGTCCTTAACCTCCGTTGTTCCTAAAATTCATTCTTCGGTTTTAGAGAACACGAACTTGCACCGGACATATAGTAGGTTGAGAGTTTCAGTCCCCTATATCATTTGGAGGTCTTCCACCGAGATCATTCCCCTGTATCATTACTAAAACATTATTTATTCTCTTTCTCTGTGTCTCATGAAGCCCTACAGATTCCTCAAGCATTTTTGGAGAAACAAAGTAAAGGGTAGATGACAGGCTCTCCTTTCCCTCATTCCTGGGTCAGTTCAGCATTTTACTGTTTTGCTTGTTAGAAGATATCTAGATTTCTTTTAAAGAAAGAGTTCTGCCAATAAAATAAATTTTGAGTCTAGTGTGAAAGTCTTTTTTTTTTTGCACCAGGAATTGAACTCACAACCTCATGCCTGCCTACCAGGCACTTATGCCAATGAACTAAATCCCCAGCCCTATTTTTTGAGCCAGGGTCTCACTATGCAGTTCAAGCTGACCTTGAACTCACTTTGTAACCCAGGCTGATCTCGAACTCACAATGATCCTCCTGCCTCAGCCTCCCAAGTGCTGGGATTAAAGGTGTGCACCAACACACCCGGTTTAGTATGAAATACTTATGTAGTCATATTACTAAGGAAGTATTGACTCATTCCAAGTGTTCCATTTCTTTTAATATAATAGATGTAAATTTCGGGGATGGAGGTTTGGGTAGAAACATAAGCACATGAATGGTAGATGGAATTAGTAGTACATGATGAAGGGTGTTGGGATGAAAAGTGTGCGTAGGAATAAGTTAGTATCTATTATAAAATGGGCCCTTGTTAACCATTTACGTTTTGGAGAAAATAGAAATTGTATTTACTGTATATATTCAGATATTTACAAAATAATTTCCTGGTTTCATTAAAAAGGTAAATGCCAGAGTTGGGCATGGTGGTGCACGCCTGTAATCCCAGCACTCAGGAGGCTGAGGCAGGAGGATATTGTGAGTTCAAAACCAGCTTGGGCTACGAAGTTAGCTTAAGGCCAGCCTGAACTGCATAGTGAGACCCTGTCTCAAAAAGACAAAAAAAAAAAAAAAAAACAGAAAGAAAGAAAGAAAGAAAAAGAAAGAAGGAAAGAAAGAAAGAAAGGAAAAGAAGAAAGGTAAATGTAAATGCCAGAACTTCTCTACATATTTAAACATGATTTTTCCTTTCATTCAAAGGCTCTTTTTAAAATATTACTCTTTATATTCTAATATAGTATAAATATTTATAATTTTGGCATGTTCTTTATTTTATAGAATGAGATTTTATATATATATATACATATATCATAGCTTAATATAATAGTAATTTAATTCTAACTATGTCAAAACAAAATGCATTCAACTAGCATTTACTCTGTATATAATCCACAGCGCTCATTAAAATTTAGATTGCCTAAATCAATCTTTGTCTAGTGTATTTGTTGATTCATAATTATTCTTGTTAGCTAATATTTTTATCCAAATACCTAGATTTCATTTGAGTTTTCTACAATTCATATGTGGCAATTCATAGTATCAGAACCATCATTTTCATTTACATAACCAGTTGCAGATATTTAGATACTGTTATCCACAGAAATATGACTGCAATGGGAGGAAGCCTCTTCATAGCAATCCTATTCATTGGGAGGGGGAGGGGAAAGGAAAGGGGTTCAGGAGAGAATTAAGATGCATCGTGTACAGCTCACCAACTCCACAGGAGGACTGTGATCATTATGTCCTGCAAGCTTGGACTAATAAAAGCAAAAATTTCAAAAAATAAGCATTAACAAAACTGAAGATTTCCCTGGGCTCCATCACATCACTTGTTAGTATTTACAGGACATTTTATAATCTTTTTTGAGCAGAAAAAATATTATGTTTAAGTCTTCTAGAAAATGGATTGAGCCTTTTAAGGCAAAAGTGTATTTTTAGATACCATCTCATGCTATGTCTCTGGAGTTGTCAACTTGTCTAAATTCAGTGTAAAAGTGCAGCAAGTTAAATGTAATGAGAATTGTGAAACCAATTTTTATGTTATATGACATGGAGAGAAAAAATAGACACATTCAAGATATTCCTTTAAGTATGTAGTATGAATTTTCTTTATCGGGAATGACAAATAGTCCACTACCCAACTGCACAATGCAGGGTCAGACTATAGAAGCATTTGTTACTAAAGGTAAGAGACAGGGTCTTGTGTAAAGAGAATTTCATAAGATCATAAATCCCACTGTGATAAAGGCAGCAGGCCACAGGAACCCCATTAAACTGAAGTTCCCTTAAAGTGAAGTGATAGGGGAGACTTGGGGGCACAGGAAGCATGTCTGTGACTCACTGCAGTAACAGGGGCTCGCAGTTTTAAGGGACGAGGAGGCCGTTCCTCCTAAGACCCACGGGGGCCAAGGCAGGCTGGGCGTTGGTCTAGGACAGCAGCAGAGGCAGAGCCGGGAAAGGGCAGGACAGGCGGGGGGAAGGCACGTGGGAGACCCCTCCTGGCCTGTACTCTATGCTGTGTTCTTTTTGTGTCATATTTTTACATTTTTTCTGTCTACCTGTGTGTGGCAGGAAAGTGATGCCTCTCTTTCCCTTTCCCTCTCCCTCTCAAAGATAAAACACAAAAGCCGTCAGCTTCCTGATGGAGGAGGCTGTGGCTCCTCACTGGGTCACCTGCAAGGAGAAGGGCATGGTGTGGTATAGAGGGGTGGTCAGCGGTTCCAGGGCCAGCCTGTGCTAAGCCTTGGGCCCTCTGAAGCCACCTTACCTACCACAGTGAATCCATTGAGGATCTTGAGGTGACAAGGTCATCCTGGATTATCCTATGGGCCCTTCGGGAATCATAAGCATTTTGTTATAAGGGAGAACGATTCAGACAGAAGAGAAAGCAGAGAGAGAAGGGTGCTGAGCTGCCAGCTTGGAACCTTCAGGAAGGGGCCCTGAGCCACGTAGTGTGGCACCAAAGCGCCAGACCCAGAGGGTCCCAGGAAGTGAACTCCCAGCTCCTCTGGGGGAGCACGCTATGTCAACGCCTTGCTCTCAGCTCGCTGTTGTAAGTTGTTCTGTTGGCACTTTGGCCATAGAAATGTCGCACAGGTCAGGGATCTGGTGCTCATGAAGTCACTGGCCGCGCGCCTCTGGGCTCTAGTGGGCCTCTCAGGACCACGCTCGGTCTTTGCTGCTATAACACAAGGAACTGAGCCGGTCCCCAGGAAGCCCAGAGGCATGACAGCACCAAACCTGGTCCGGGGCTTAGGAGCCGGTGTCCTGGCCACCTTTCCTCCGCAACTACTCCAGAGAGGACTCAGGAGCTCGCTCCAGAAAGCCCTCTTGTTCTGTATCAGTTCTCCACTTATTGGGGAGAAAAACTCCAGAAACAGTAAAATGATTCAAGAAGATGTCTTCTGCCTCCAGATATCTCACTACTTTTACAGAATGACTAGGAAACCCAGGTTTCAGCTTTCCAGATTCTGGAGTAGTAAAAAGTCATTCTAAAAGACAGTGGAGTGGAGGTGAGCGGATGAAATGCATACCGTTCACCACAAGCCTTTAAGGTTGTTTATGTGGCCATTCTATTGTGTGAATGTTTTTACAGAGTTTTGGATTAGCAGCATAAAGGTCCGAGCTAAGTACAGAAACAGAACTGATGCACACAGTGAGTTATCTGTGGGAATTCCGAGCGATGGAAGCACACTGGAAATGGATTGAGAAGTCTTCCTGCGGAAGGAGCACTCTGAAAGAGGTGGATGGCCTCACGTGTGTGGCTGGAGGTGGTGGAACAGGGACAGCGCAGAGAGGTGGTGGGAAGGGAGCACCAGGGTGGGCGGAGTCGTCAAGGGGCCATGAAATGCACATTCAGGAACTGGTCAGTGAAATTATCAGAAATGTAGTCAAACCATTGAACCCAGTAGTAAAACCACCGAACTAAGAAAGGAAGTTAGGAAACCACACTTGCAAAATTCACTTCAGGATGCTGAAATGGCATCCAAAGGGCAAAAGGCAAAGCTCTGACATCAACTGCCAATGATATGCAAGGGACTTTGTTTCGTGTCTTTGTAAAGCACCGATAGCATTGCAGGTGGTTTCCCAACAAAACAAAACCCACGGGACAGAAGAGTGCGAAAGAAAAATAACAGTTTCTCTGTGCCTGTGGATTTCCTGTCTCAAAGTTACTATTCACTTCTGCATCCTTTTGGCAAGCGTTTTTCTGTTCTAAAGACCATATTAATTCCTGTGTAAAGTGGAATCAGGGCATATGTATGGTACTGTCCCCTTCCAGTGAAATATTCTAGTGTACAGTATATTTAATTGTAATGATCCCTGAATCTCATCATATAGATTTCCCATGATGCATGTCACCAGTCTCCTGATGCCAGATATTTATGTTTGTGGGAAGTATTTTTCCAGTTTTTATCCTATTGCCGATTTATTCTCTCCCTTGCTCATTCTGCCCTGACCACCCGAGCCTTCTGCGTATTCGTCAAACGCATCACCTCTTGCCCACTTTGCCCTTGACCCTTCTTCCTTCAGATTCCAGCTCACTCCGTCCTTCGCATCTCCCCTCCTTTTCCAGCTTCATGGTGAGAACACCTTTCATCCCACTATTTACTACTGTGATCCCACCCACTCCTCATCTTTTTCTCTCTCAATTTTTCTCCACTGGCCATACCTTTCTAAAGTTCTATATTCTAATTCATACATTTCTTTTTCCTAAGATAAAAGCTTCATAAGTAATTCGTGTTCCCTGTTTATTAATAGCTAAGAATGCAATCTTAACTAAAATCTTTTTCTTCATTGTTATTATTTATTAGTCACATTCTTGTGCTAGATTAGATACCTCCCCTTTGATTCTCAAACATTGCTCAATACTGAAGACTTATCCTTTAGTAAATATTACTTTTATATAAACTGCTTTAAACAGCAGAGTGATAGTATATGACAGATACCAGTTTTTAAAAATTGTACTACCTAAATATATAATATTCTTTACTCTAATAAAGACATAAAAGAACTGTAGTCCTTTACTTTGATACTTCTCCTTTAATACCATTTTTAGATAATAAATAACCTGGTACAAGAAAATCATTAGGTTGCACAAGCGAATATTCTAATTTTAAATGAAATTGATATGTGTAATAGTCTGGATTGTCTATTCCCAAAATGGAAAGTGTAATGACTACAGTTTAAATTCTTTTTAGAATTTACTTTTTAAATTTTTATTCGTACATGTTTGCAGCACATAAATTTAAATGATGTCAATGATAACCACTTTTAATCGTCAATGTTGTTCCGTTGTTACTGAGTAGTAGTTTTGGACATTATGATTGCAGTAAATTTGTACCAGTTTCACTTCATTTTTAGAGTTGCAAAATTTACCACAGATTTCATCAGATATTTTGGAACGGTGTAACAAAATATATCAAGAAAACTTCCAGTTCTCTTGACAACTTATCAGAACATTTTGATTACTACCCCTCCTGGAAACATTTATGTATTAATAGAGAAAACTCAGATTGAACTATCTTCTTAGAAAAATTACGTTATTTCCTTAGTAGCCTTGCATATTTCTATTAGGTCACAGAAGATATTTATTAGTAAGTTTGTATGTTAATCTTTGATACTCAAGTTTTTGTTAATCCCAGTAGAGAACAGAAATAGACCATGCTAGAAACAATTTAATATCTCCAATAAAATATGCACATGGATTAGAACTGTCTATCTTTCATATGCAGCATAGTTTTTATTCTGTTGAATAAAATAATGACAGTGGTATTCCCTGAGGATTGGCCTCTATCTGTACATTCAACATCCATGATTGGCATGCAAAGCTGTGGGCCTGTGTAGTGATACCATCACTCAGGGCTCTTTGTGAAGTCACCAAAATGGCACAAGGACCAGAAAACCAGCCAGTATCCACCAGAGACATTCATGAAAAGAAAAGTTGAAAAGAGACCTTGAGATATCTATTTGATTTCTTTGAATTAGTGAATGTTTTGTCCTTTAGCATCTGTGATTTTAAATAAGATGACTATTGGGATTATATTTTTTGATTCTAAAAATAATAAGCCTATATAGTAAGCTATCTCTTACTTTATCATACATTCCATAGTTTCACATTTAACACTTACTGAAGTATTTGTAAATGGTGCTAGGCAGAAAATTTCTGCCATATCTGATAATTCCTGAATATTGTTAGACTTTGAAAGTGAATCTAATTATCAAAGTTCAGTAATTTACTATCCAGGTTAAGTGATTGCACTTAACCTGATAAACCCTCTCATCATTACTTCTCAATATTAAATGCCATTGAACAGTGTGAACTTACAAATCTCCATGACTTTCCACTCAGAATTTCACAGCTTTTCTTTACATGCAGTCGGAACCTCAGTGAAATTTTGTATGTCTTTACTTTTCTGATAATTATAGAGCCCCTAGTCTGTGTCGGGCAATATGCTAAGGACTGGAGTCCGGTGGGAGTAAGAAATGTCTCCCTCACTGAGTACAACTGGCTGAATGAGGGCTCCCCGAGAGGTCCTTGGCCCCTCCTTTGATCGGGTGAATGTTCCTGTGTATGCCACTGAGTCAGCAGCTGTGATCAGGCTCAGGCTCCTGAGGTCCTCCTGGTGTTCTCCTGCATTATCAAGGCGGGCCCGAATGCAGTGACACATGGTCTCACGAGCAGGAGGCACAGGGAGGTTTGGGGCCGAGGTGAAGACAGTGTGACGGTGGTGGCAGAGGCTGAAGAGATGTGGCTCCAAGTCAAAGACTGCCACAACCCCAGAAGGGGAAAGTGACAGAATGTCTCCTGATGGCTGTAGAGAGTGCACAGCCTGCTGACATCTCCAGTCTGTCCCAGGCTTACTGCTTTCCGGGCCCTGGGCCCATGTATTGCTGAAGTTGCCCAGTTTATGTTGATTTGTTGCCACAATCACAGGAACCCAAGGTGCAGTGAAAGAGAAATGTCAGCCCTGATAGTCGTGGTGCCTGAGAGCCCGCTGAGATGTGGGGAAGTGGGGACGGTGAGGCACTGGCTCTGCTGGGTCCAGTTCTGTAAAGCGCTTAGAAGATGTGCACTGAGGCTTAGACAAAATAGGGGTTTCCCAAGGAGGGTGTCCCAGTGCAGAAACTAAAACGAAAGGCATGACGAGTGTTACAATACACAGCTGTATTTTGAAGTTTACATTTTAAATCGGGAAATATTAACCCCTAAGATAGTTTTCATTGATCTTAAATTTTGATCTGTCATAATTATGAAAATCATATAAGGCCATGAAGCATTCTTAGAAAGGTTAATATCATATACAGCACAAAGAAGAGAAAGGAATATCCCAGTGTTACAAAAGAGCAATAATTATTATAGTGACAGCTACTGAGGATTTTAGAAAATTTATTACATAGAAATGTTAATTAAGCCATCTCAAAGTTACCACCGGTTGATGGGTTAAAGAGAGAAAATTTATTCTAGTTACATAAATTCCCACCTTCTCAAATTCTAACAATACTGAGCCTGTTGTTTTTATAAAAATATTTCTTGTTAGTTTGTTTTTGATTACTACATTTGCCTGGAAGATTTTAGCCAAGCAAATAGTAGAAAAAGATGATTTCTCTATGTTCTTTGTCAAAGAAGTACTGATAATGAGTGAACAAAATGTCCGATACTACATTTTGGACTCCCAGCAATTTTGCAAACAAGACAGAACTTGTGTGACTTTTGAAATCTATTTTCATCATTGATTTAATTAAGTGTGTGAGAGAAAAATTTAAGTATTTCAGAAAGAATAGTAAAGAAAAGACGTTACTAACAAAAGGAAAATTTACTATCATGTTGATCAGGTGGCAATGATTTGGCTGTGAAAACAAAGAGCAATACAAATAAATTATATAAAGGACAATTAAATGATCAGAAATGACAGGAAAAAGTAAACAAACAAACAAACAACAACAACAACAAAAAACCCTGGTGATTTTAAGTCTGCACCCAGAGCCAAGAACCTGAATGAGCGAATCACTCCATATGGGAATTTCATTCCCACAGCACGGCATTCGGTATGATCCAAGTTTTCGGTTTTGTAGGGAAAGAAGCCAAACACTCCCCTACGACTTTCCGAAGTATGAGAAAATAAAAGCCGAAGGTGACATTTAGCCATACAGTGTGCCCCAGTGTCCTGTGGAAGCCCGGGGTTTCCTCAGCTCCCGGAGTTCACATCTCACCTGGAATCCGCTCTGCTCACCACCCCTTCCTGGACCTTGCTGGCTTCCGGCCCAAACATGTCGGTGGAGCGGTGGAGTCGTTCTCCATCCACCCTGGCTGCACACAGGTTTGCAAACTCAGCCTAGCAGGGAGGTCTCACTTCACATTTTACTTTGGCAGAATGTTTTCAGGGATAATTGCCTCCCGTATAGTCTAAACATTTTGTTATTCATGAAAATGAACCCAGAACTGCGAAGGAGATAAAATTCATTTAAACAGATGGCAGTTTTCTATTTGTCTGTGTGTTTCTATCAATGATTGAACAGAAGTCCCCTGTTAATAAAACTTTCACAACATTTTCTAAATATGCAGGGTAATTTTTCTTAGATGATTGAGAATAATGTAGGAAGTCCTCTCTCATTATTCTTAGGAGCATAGCTTCTTTTTGTCCCATGTTTGTTCCTTGGAATACCTATAAAAAATAATAAGGAAGCCGGGCGTGGTGGCGCACGCCTTTAATCCCAGCACTCGGGAGGCTGAGGTAGGCGGAGCGTTGTGAGTTCAAGGCCGGCTTGGGCTACAACGCGAGCGCAAGGCCGGCCTGAGCTGCATAGTGCGACCCTGCCTCAAAAAACCAGGGCCAGGAGTTTGGCTCAGCAGCTTAAGTGCCTGTCTGGCAGGTGCGAGGCTGTGAGTTCAATCCCCGGTGCCGCAAAAAAAAAAATAAAAAATAAAAAAATAAAAAAAAAATAATAAGGATACTAATGGTAAGCCAACCACTGGGAAAGTATGTACAGTAATACATGCTAATATTCACACTTATGCTATATATGCTAATATTCACTTAAATTTTAATACCTCACAAGTTTTACTTCTAATTTATGCAAAACAAGACTTCTATAACTATTCTAAAAATGTATTTCATAAATGTCCAAGGACTTTGCATATTTTAGTATAAAACTATACCTTTCTATTAATTTGCTTTTCCATGAGATGGGCTCATTGACTACTCTTTTAACAACAAAAATGTGGCCTTTTACTGCCTGTCTCTTAGAGTTCTGTTCATGCCAGCCTATGCTCAAAGACTTGTCATTCCAAAATTATTGATTTTCTCTTATCTAGACAACAGTTTCTCTTTATTTCTATTTGAATATAATGAAAATATAAGACTGAAAAAAATAGCTACTAGTTTAATCAGTCAATGTATCAGTCTTTTACAAAAGTCACAACTGTACTTGGGAAAGTGCTTAAATGTACTTTGAATTTCAATAGGGCTTATCTGTGTGAAAGCTGTAATAGAAAAAAGTAAAAGTCCATCAGTGTTTGGGGTTTTGAGTGTTTGTTTGTTTGTTTTAATATATAAGATGGGGTTGACTTCTGTCCTGTCTGCAGATTTCTGCTGCAGCTGGAAGATGGAAAACACAGTTTGTATTACCTAAGAAGAGGAACACACACTAAGAGTTCCCGCATCTGAAAGCCAGAGGTCTGTTCCCAGGGCCGCGTCTGTTCCCCTCCCAGCCCACTCTGGTGATTAACTCTAGGCTTTGCTCAGGCTGTGACCTCTTTGACATTGGGAAGTCCTCTTAGATGACAGATTTTACAGATTTTGATTGAATCAAGATAATATAACAGTTGTTTCCATTTAAATTCAAAAGCAAATCCACTCTGTAAAATCAGACTAAAAATAATTTGAAAACAGACTGATTAGGGATTCGGAAGATCAATTTTCATCTCAAGTGATCATGTCAAATGGGCTTTCTCCCCACCATTAGGTACTCTCACAAATAAAATGGGAATCCTTCAAGTGATTACTTTTAAGAAGTTGCTTCTCTAGCAATCTGCTTTAGCACGTGGTCATCTCCCATTGCCTCTGTTATGTTATTACCGTTAAGTCTGTGTTCTTTTTAAGCAGTGAGGCTGGGTTATTCTCCCTCATATTCAGAGATATTACAGAGCCAAGCTTATTGTGTTTTAGAAATGACAACTTTATCTGTTTTCAGCCAAAATCTTTTATTACCAATAAGCAATTTTCCTCTGCCATTTTATTTATTTATATTAGAATCTGTCTCTACTTTTTAAAGTATAATTGAAGATAATTAAATAATCTTCTTAATCAAGCTTGAACCATTTCACATTTAATGTTCTTCATAGAAAAATCCATTTTGGATCTATATATTTTACTAACTTCACATTTTCCACTCTAACTTTGAACTACAGTATGGTTTATTTCTTCAAGCTTTGCTTTGACAAGTGTAATTGTCATTGCATAACATTACTTTCTAGTTCTGTATGGTTACATTTCTTTTGGTATTATTGCATCAGTTCTTACCAGAAAGCAGCTTGTAACCTCTTTCTTCAAGAACATAAAAAGAAACAGAAAATCTAAAGAACATATTAAGCGTCCCTTGACAGTTTGACACTAGCAAGCCTCCTTTTCTTAATTGCTTTCGTCCATTCCCAGAGGATCGCTAAGGGATTCTATTGCTGTTCTATGGATACATATGTCACAATTAACCATGCACTGAATTTTAAAAATAATAAGCAGATTTCAAAAATAATTAATGGCATAAATGTGCATGTTAATGAGAAATAAAAGCTCATTATAAATGTTAAATTATTGGAAACTGCTCTTTCAGGAAAAATATTGCTACTTTTAAATTTTTATTTTGCTTTATTGAGGTATACTGAACGTAAAGTAGAATCCATTGCTTCTTAGGTATTTAGTTCTATGAATTATGGCAAACTCAGACAATCAGACTAGGAAATTTTCTGGCATTCCAGAAGTTGTCTTCATGCTTATTGGTAGCCAGTACTGTCTCCCCATGCCCACCATGGCAACTACTGACCTGGTTTGTGTCCCAGTAGCTTTGCCTTTTCCAGAAAGTTGCATGAAATTATAAAATATGTAACCCTCCTAAGTCTGGTTTCTTTTTGTGCAGTACAGTGTCTTTGCTATAATTCTGTGCACCACTGTATCAGCATTTCATTGCTCTTTATGAGCAGTATTCCATGTGGGAACGTACCATAGTTTGGTTATCCATTTTCTTTATTCATTCTTTTACTGATTATATCATTATTATTATTCAAGCACTAACTTATTACTTTAAGGTACTGTGTGGCAGGTTCTCATTGTAGACTTTTAACGTAATGATTCAGTGCTGCAAATTATGGCATAATGTTGCTCAGCAGTAGAAATAGAGTTTCAGATCTGAATCTCATACTCTCTACTTAGTACTTTTATGAATTTGATCAAGTCATTTAATCTTATAGTTTACATCTAGATGTCCCTCTAAAGCCACATGAAATCATAGGTGGGGCCTTGGGGAGATGATTGGATTACAGGGGATCATAGCCAACTTGCTGGTCTCAGGGGCGAGGGGAGTGGGGCCGTGACCTGGAGGGATGCGTCTCCCTTCCTGCTCCTCCCCAGACTCTTCTTCCTCGTTGCCTTGACGTGGACCGCTGTCCTCCTCCCAGCCCCTTCCTCCACTCCTCAGAACATGCGAGCACTGAGCCTTCTAAAGCATGAGCCAAAACAAACCTCTCCTTCCTTAAGTTATGAGTGTAGAGTCTTTGTGACCCAGTGAGGGGGAAAGTGACTGAGATGCTACAGCTGCAATCAGGAGGCGATGATAATGCGACCTCCCAGGGCTTCTGGAAAGTCAGTACTTATAACAGGATCCCTCTTGGCGTGTTCAGTAAATGTCAGTTATGTTTCGCTGCATATTTTGAAACACCTTATAAAATTGCATGTTCATGTCCCTAATTTAAAGAGGAGATGGGCTAAGAAAGATCTCATTTCCCCAGTGTCACATAATCAGTACGGTGACAGATCCAAGATTTCAACCCAGTCTTATATGACTGCAAATTTGATGCTTCTTTGATGACATGGTAGTACTTATTATTAAAATTGTTGAATCCCTCTCTGAAAATATAGCAAAATAGGCATTTTGAGGGATCCTTCCACTAAAATACAACACAGTTGTCCATAAATCACAAATACATATATTTCTAATGCATGCAAGACTGTATTTAAAATGATGGGAGATGTGCAAAACCAACACAAAGTGAAGCCAAAATAGGCACCTAGCTAAGAGGAGTAAACAGACAAGTGGGCACCCCGAGGTGCTGGTGGGGCAAAGAGCTGGGAGACAACACTGGTTCCTGGGCACCCTAGGCAGCGCCCCACCTCCTGGGAAACAAAGGCACATGTGCACTGCAGGAAAGTCTTCCAGTTCCTCATGGGACACACAAGCTGGGCATTATCAAACTTTGCCAGGAAAGTAAAAGAGAAAAGACCCTGGACTCTTTCTATGAGGCTAACATCACCTTGATTCCAAACCAAATCAAAAACGGCAAGAGTTTTCCAAAAGGAAAAATGTGCATGCTCCTAGTCTTACTCCAGATAATAAATGCAAAGACCCTCAGCAACATCCGCAAACTAAATCTACCAGTGTGTTTTTTTAAAGCAGTGTGTGTGTGTGTGTGTGTGTGTGTGTTTTCATGTACATGAGTGTGTGTGTAAAATGTTAAGAGGGATATGTTCAGTTATCAAGGGTGTTTAAATTCTAAAGTTCCTAGACTAACAAATGTGACTGTAGTTCACAAGACTGCATTGCATACTAGCATTTGCTAAGAAATGCTACAAAATAACAAAAGGTAACTATGTGAGGCGGTGGATATGTGAATTAGCTCAGTTATGATATTTATTTTAAAGTAAACACATTGATAGAAACATCAAATTGTACACATTAAATATAATTTTTTTGTCCATTAAACTCGATGAAGCTAAAATATATGAAAAAATCTGGGTTATTTCTAGAAGAAACAAATAATTATAAGATATTGATTTATAGAGAAAAACTATTTGCTAAATTAAATTAGTACAAAGAAGAAATTTAATAACATTCACTCAGACATAATAAAATTTCTTTGAAAGTTAGAAATCATTAGAATTTTCTTTTATGCCCAACAAGGAACCACAAAAAATTGAAACTATTGACATGAGGATGCCCACAGTTAATGTTAGCATTCAGTATTATATAAGATGGTCTTGCCAGTACATGTAGAGTACATAAAGAAATGAAATTTTTAAGTTTTGTAAAAAAAAAAATTACTATTCACAGTTCATTAACTACACAGACAACCTAAAAGAATCTAAACAGTAATACTTTGAATTAATATGAACATTTAACCATTAGCTTAATATATAATACAATGTAAAAATCAAATGTATTCCTATATATCAGTATCAGGTTGTTAGAAAGTGTAATTCAAACTATATAAAGATTGAAATTTAAAATATGAAGCAAATTATGAAGTTTGAAGCATAGGAAGCTTTGATATAAAAATTTTAAGTCTCCCAAAATTATTCATAGATTTATTCCATTCATCATCAAAAGCTCAATAAGATTTTGTCAAATTATTCCTGTATCTTGTGTAGAACAAAAGGATAAGAATAGCCAAAGTAGTTTTGGAAAACAGGTCAGTAAGCGAACTTCTCTACCAGATACATGACTCACTGTGTAAGAATAGCAGCTAACAAAATAGGGCAGTGACCCTGGTGTCCAGGTAAGGGGACTGGGAGAGTTGAACAGTACACTCAAGATTCCATCCAAATTTGGCATATGACAAAGTGATAATGCAGGTCATTATGGAAAAGATCACTATGTAACTAATGATATACTAGGACAATTGGTTTTAGCTTTGAAAAGTAATGAAATTTCTTATGCAACTTGAAAACAAATTGTACATGGATTAAAAATACAAATATAAAAGATAACAGTTTAAAACTTTTGGAGAAGACACAGAAGAATTTTAAGGACTTGAAAAAGAGGAGACACTCTTAAAGAAGGCTAGAAGAATATAACCTACAGAAGAAAAATGTGTAACTTCGTTTACATTAAAATAAAGAGCTTTTGTTCATAAAAAGATGTCATAAAGAAAATGACAACCCACGTGCTGGGAGAGAAAATATTTGCAACATACAAGAGACAAAGGATTTTAATTCTCCTCCAAGTCGATAACTGAAAGCCAAGTCACCCAGGGGGAAAAAGGGCCAAAGATTTGAACAGACATTCCAGAAAAGCAGAAATGCGCAAATAGCTTTTAGTTGGTTCTTTTCTTTCTTTTTTATCGGTATATATTGGTCTTGAGGGATTGTTACATATACATTTCTCATCTTCATCATCTTTACTTCTGCTTGCCCTCCCGGCCCTCCGCCCCTACCCCCTTCCTTTAAAACATCTGAGGGGGTGATCGGTGTCATGCCCTTGCCACAAGGCTGTCACTAACTGCAAAGGGAAAAGAAAGTTTGCAGGAGAGAAGCGTGGCTGACACTGCTTTTGATCAAAGCGAGCCTCATCAGTAGTGGTACAAATGGAAACCATACACAACTGATCAAATGCAGCAGAAACAGGCCAGCACTCCTGCGATCGGCCTGCGAAAGTTACACACCTTCACTCATACCATGAGGAAATAGCAGGCAAACTCAGACTGCCAGGCAGCCCACAGTGCAGTGGCCAGTGGTCACCAAATGACCTCAAGACAATCGCAAGTTCAAGCCCACTGTGGGCAACTGACTTGGCACGATCTTGTCACAAAATAAAACATTTGGAAAAAGGCAAAAGTTCTGGGCTGTAGCTCATTGTGAAGGCCCTCGGATCAGTCCTCACTAATGCAAAAAAGAAAGGGAAGGAAAGGGAAGGGGAGGGAAGGGGAAGGGGAAGGGGAAGGGAAGGGAAGGGAAGGGAAGGGAAGGGAAGGGAAGGGAAGGGAAGGGAAGGGAAGGGAAAAACTATCCCAGAAATGCAGGAAATGGGTCAGATGCTGAGGTAGGAGGCTAAAATGTCAGTAATTGAAGTAATATGGGATTTCTGGACATTTGGTTATACAGGACATTATTGGAGCATTTGGAAACTGGGTATCAGTTGAGAGTTAGATGGAGCAATGGAGCAACATTAATTTTCTGCTTTGGGGGTTGTGGTCAAGTAGGCGAAGTTCGCCAAATGCTGAAGTGTTCAGGCATAAGAGGAAAATCATACCAGCAACTTGTTGTCAAGTGATACTGTTCTTACAGCTTTTCTTTCAACACAAAAATGATACTGTAATTTTTTTCTTGTACTTTTTAAATCTTAGTAGGATTAAAGAAGCTATCATTTCAAACCACTTTGGCAAAAATTTGGTGTTCTGACAGCATCAACCTTTGGTGAGGAATTGGTGAACTGGAACTTTTATATACCACTAATGGAAGGGGAAATTAATTGAAACACTAAAAACAGTTTGGCATTATTTTGTAAAAAATAAACGTTCATATATAATATGACCAAGAATTTATACTGTACAAAAAGAAAATCTAGTATATGCACTTCAGAGAATTTATACAAAATGTTCATCGCAACATTGTTTTACAAAAAATAAAATAAAATATAATATAGTCATACAATATTAGGAAAGATTGAAAATTAATGAAATGGATGAATTGTAGTTATTTAATATTGTTTGAAAGAAGCAAGTCACAGGAAACTAGCCACAATGTGATCTTATTTATTTATTTTTTTTACTTTAAAGATAGTAAAATCCAACAAAACATAACAGAACGAAGTCAATCCAAAGAAAGCAGTAGAACTGGTACAGAACTTCAAAGAAAGATACTATGAAAACAATAGCTACTATAGTATATCTTGTTATTTTCAGAATAGTTGACCATTCCATCAGGTATAGTAAAATCAAACCAAAAAAAAAACACAATAAAACCAATAAAGACAGAGTATAAAATAAGGCCAAAAAAATTAATCAGACGAAAGCAAAACAATGAGAACAATATTGGGCCTAGAAGACAAGACCGCAGAGAATCCCCCATTTTTGCTACATTACGTACTGTCATCTCTCAAAGAGATGCTCAGGCTGCCAGCCCCAGTCCTGCAAAATGAACAAAACAATACTAGCATTTAGTTGTTTTATGTACCTTAGTTGCTATCAATTTAGCCAGACCTCTATCAATTTAGCCAGACCTCCAAACGAGCAGGTTGCTGGGGGGGGTGGGGTGCAGAGCTTTGTCCTTGATTTTTAGCCCGCGAGCCGGTAGGCCTACGGGGGGGGGGGGGGGGGGCATGTTTCTCTTCCTGGGGTTCACGCCGGTCTCGCAGGCCCGCAGAAAGCAGACTTAGTTTGTGATCTTATTTTTATAACACTCAAAAATATAGCAGCATTTACCTAAGGATATTAGAAATATATATAGGCATAATAAAACTTCGTTTTAAGGCAAAAGAATGGTTCACACACTCTTAGGGTCGGCTCATACTTCGAGGGCCAGTGAGAAAAGGGGCAGGGGGCATGTAACCACGCTTGGGAACTGGGGTTTTTAAGTTCGGTCGTGCCAGGAAGAATGAGCTTTATCAGTATGCTTATGTGTATATTGCATATTTTAGGCACAGTGTGTCAAGTACTACATTAAAATATTTTTAAATAATTGAAATCACTGAGAAGTGAATTATAATACCAGGTTTGGGTTTTTCCTTTTAGTGCTGTGAAGATAATATTTTAAGGCTGGAAAAAAGGAAGAGGCAGAGCGCTAGAACAGCTTCGGGTTCTTTCCTAAGGGCGTGGTTATCTGAGATTCTCTAAAGCTGCCTCGACCTCCCTGAGTCGGAGAAGTGTAGGGGTAGGCACACGTGACGCCGAGCCCTCCTGATGCTGGGCGTGGGTTCCAAAGCAAAGCAACCCTTAGCAGGGGTTTCTCCTGCACCGATTTTCTCTATCTTAAAGAATCTACTTGAAGCAAAAATCAAATGCCTTTTAAAAGACTGCTGTTAAAAAACTCATTTCTCTGTTTGTCACACGGTGCTCGGACACATGAAGAAAGCAAGCGCACTGATTCCATGAATAGGTGGATAGCTGTATGACACGCAGACTAGCGACCCTTGGGGACCAGCGCTTTAAAACACGGATGCTTCTTGACAGCTTTGCTCTGTGCTTTGTTTACCTGCAACACATTCATAGATATTGATTCAATACACAAACTGTCCCCGCAAAACAGTTTTCAGAACAGTTCCATTTTAACATAGCATAAATGAAATTTTTATGCTTTTTAAAATTCATTTTAAAAAGCAAAACAGAAAAAGGGATAGAAATATACAGAATTTCAAAAAATAGTAAGAAATTGACACCAGTTAATATATTGCACATTGTTATCTTAGAAGTAATTATTCAGGTTACAAGATCTAGGCATAAAAAATGATCAGACAGTCAAACAACAGCACAATACACAATCTGTGTATGTTTATGTATGCAAGATAGATAGATAACTATGCTACTAATCTCTGTTGGTTCATCATAAATGAAATTTTACTCTAACAGTCACTCAGTAGATTAGATAGGAGTTGTAGGGCCACTAAACATTTTCTTTTCTGTTGAAAAGAGGTGATAGCATGTAGACTTTGGTGGCACAACTGTCACTGAAGAGGAGCAATATTGCATCTATCTCACAGACATTAGACTGAAAACGTAGAATCGTCACTTAACTCATCACAAAGATAATAGAGCAAACCAGCACAAGTAGAGTTTATATTTCACTTTCCAAAGTAGCCATTTTTTATATTTTCTGCTACTTCTGAATGGATGATAGTACCAGATGGCTTCCCTGTAAGTGGACCTGCTGCTAATAAACTAGGACTGATGTGTAATTACGCTTTCAGTGATTCATCTGCGAAACACCCTGGGTTCTTTTACATGGAAGCATCTGGCTCACATGTGTACAGTGGTTAGCCAGCAGTGATTGACATGTGTATTCTTCTAATAAACTCTCAGTCGCACAGATGTGAGCCGCTGCCCTCTGCAAACAGAACTTGCATTTGAGAAATGCTTACCTCAATCCTTCCTGAAATGAACATTTCAATCTTAGGCATGCATGCACACATACACACACACATACACACACATACATGCATTGCACTGTAACTGGGACATAGTGTAAATATTCCATGCTGTATATTCCAGTCGTTTAACACATATGCGTAAGGACCTTTATCTTTTCTAGTATTTGTTTGTACCACAGCATCTGTTTTCAATTGCAAGCTGGAAGAAGTTGGTGACCATGTGAATTTCACATTTCACTGTGCATCCAGGAAAGCATAGTTCTCTTTTGAGTGCTTACTAAGCTTTTGTCAATCAAGATCATGATGTCAGTGACTTTAAGAAAAAATGCAATTTACAATCCGACTGTAAACACATTTATGCTTTCAGAGGCATCTGCTGTACATGCTCATGTTTCCTGCTTCATGCATTCGAGTTAGCCAGGTAGCATAGAAAACCATGACTTTTGCTTTGTTTTTGGCTTTGTTTTTGTTTTAGCCAAATAACAGTGGTGCCTCAATTCATGAATTTAATTCTTTCTGTGAATTTAATTCACAGAATTTAATTTTTGTGAATTTAATTCACAATTTTAATTCTTTCTGTGATTCTGGTCACAAACCCAATTGGATAAGAATGGAATCAAAGCAAATCAAATTCAGTGGTTAGGTTCCATGTTGACCTTATGGGGAAGTTCAATTCAGTTCTCATCCAATCTGGTTTCAACCAGAATCATGGAGTGAATTAAGTTCGTGAACCAAGGCAACACTGTAATTTACTTTTTGTTAGAATAATTCTCTAGTGAGGTGCTGCATGCTATTTTAAACAGGTAAAGTTCAAGGCAAATTTTGTGAGGCACCTAGCAGTCTAGCTGAGCCCTCTAGGGTGGACAGAATGAGGGTGAACGGTAAGAATGCGGGGAGCATGCTCGAAGGAGACGGGGACGGGAAAGCGTGGATGAGAGGCAGAAACGGGCAGGCCCGGCCTCATGGCCTTTCAGGCCCATCGTTTTTTCCTCCTGAGGTCCAGGGGTTTGAACAGAGGCCCTACACTAGAGCTGTATCCCTAGTTCTTTTTGAAATTTTTTTTAATTTTAAGATAGGGACCCCCTAAGCCACTGAATCACTTGTGTGCTGGGACTTTGGGCAATTTATAAACTGTGAGATTTTGATGAGTCACTATAATGTTAATTTTTTTTTCTCATACAGAAAATAGAGACTCTATGAACTTCAGAATATTATGACCATGAGATGTGCGTAGAACTTAACATCGTGCTGTCTGGCATAAGAATAACATTTAATAAATGTAGCTTTCACAATTTTAAATAGATTTCAATGGAATTTTAAGTGCTGAGCTAAAACGCAAAAGAGACAAAACAATTTTAAAAACACATGGAAAAAGCTCAGGCTGTATACAAAGATCTAAACTTCCCATTGAAAATGTTATTTCTACGGAGAAAGGTAAAATGTCATCTTTTTCCCCCTTAAATTATTTCTTGTCAGTTATACATGTGGCAGAGTTGTATCAAAGTATAATCATATGTACTTGAATTAAATTATTGATATTATAATATTGATATAAATTTTGAATGTGTAAGTTGTCTTTGAATTTTAATCCTTTTATTTTCCTCTCATGCTGGGCTCATAATCTCTGTAGGCTGTGATTCTTGATCCCACGGACAACAATTCTGTGCCTTATTTCCAGATTAATAATTATCTTTTACTTCCTGTGTAAGAGAGTTTGGCCCACAGTTTTGCATAAGTAAAGTTAAGAGACATTTTGATTGGCGAAACGGACTAACCTAAATTTCCCAAGAAAAATGAACAAAACTCACACTTCAATTGTATTATTTGAGGTCCCCATCTGATGTGTGTGTGTGACACCAGAACTTCTTGTGACTGCCAAGGAGAGGGAGGTGGGGGCAGTGGTATTCGAAGAGAAAGCAGAAGAATCACGTGACACTTTCTATTTCAGTCTGTATACTTATTTTACTAAATGGTCCCTCCATTCCCACACATGTAAGCCTTCTATTCCAAGTTTAAATGAACAATGACTGTAGTACTTGTTCCCAGAGGCTTACTTCCATCTACATAGTAGTTTAATCTTCCATGATAAAAATCACAGCACATCAAAATAAAGCTTGCCATACAATAATTTAATCTCAAGATAGTAAAAACACCTATGCTACAGTCTTAAAGGCAACAATTCTCGCTCTAGCTTTTCTGGTGGTAGGAGCTTTCAGGAATTGTAGTTATAACCCACCTTTTCCAATTAGAATTAAATGTACCTGTTGCCTTAAGACCATTACCAAGAAGGAGTCTATTCAAGGATGTTCACTGTCCTGTGATTCGTAGTAGATATTTAATTTGTTTGTATTTTTTCCTTTAAATCCAGAATCAATTGTATTATTTGGTCAACTCAATGACATGTAGTCCTCTAAGGTTATTAAAAACAAGTATGTAGGCCTATATTTATTGACAAAGAAAGATATTTGCCAATAAAGTAACAAAAAACATTATAGAGTATTTTTCATAGATAATTACTTTTAAAAGCCTATATATATATATTATTATGCATTATATAATTATATATGCATGTATAAGTTTCAAAAGACCTGTACCAGAAGAACAATAGGTAGAGGCCCAGAAAATAACTGGTATTTTGTTCTAGTTTTCTGAAGTCTTTGTAGTGTGAATATACTACTCCACATAAAAACACTTTTTTTCCATGATTACTAGTGTCTGCTGAGATTGTGTTGGCCTTGAAATTTCTCAGTTGAAACTCTCGTTCCCTTAATAAGTGATAAAAGAAATTTATTATTTGTTTATATTGAGTATTTTAGCGTTATTTCATATTAACAAATATTTAAGTATGATGAACACTCAAAATAAATTAAGAGGAGATAATACTGAAAATTTAGCTTTATAACTTTAGATGAAATCTAAAAGCTACATTTTTCTCTTCTGTCCTAAGAGTACAATAATAGAATTTTGGACCCAGAAAGGACCTTCAGATGTGGACACAGCCTGCTAACCCATGGTAAAATTTTGGGTATTTGTATCGATTTGGATTAGAAGGATCTATCATTCTTAATAAAAGAAAAGAAAATTTATTTAGAATATAAATAAAGATTTCTTTTAGATATTCAGTGGAATGATATGGCAGCCAACTCCATTTTCTTTAAAAGTTGCTAGAGGAAAGAAAATAGTTATTACTGCTATTAATAGCAATTACTTGCCAGGCGTGGTGGCGCACGCCTTTAATCCCAGCACGTGGGAGGCTGAGGTAGGCAGAGCGTTGTGGGTTCGAGGCCGGCTTGGGCTACAACGCGAGCACAAGGCCGGCCTGAGCTACATAGTGCGACCCTGCCTCAAAAAAACCCGGGCCGGGAGTTTGGCTCAGTGCCTTAAGCGCCTGCCCTGGCAGGCGCGAGGTTGTGAGTTCAATCCCCGGTGCCGCAAAAAAAAAAAATAGCCATTACTTTTAATCATTAGCATTTCTTCAATTATTATGAACAATTGTCATATAGTATAAACCAAGTAGTGTTTTGTGTGGAACATGTGAGTTTTAAATCTATGTGTCTACAAATACAAATATTCCTTCTTTTTTAATTTTAAAGAGAAAAAAGATAAAAATGACGATGAAACAGTTTCAAAACAGGTTAGTAGGTCAGTTACAATAATTAATACATTATGTATTGTCATCTTTGTAGTAGTTATTTAGAGTACAAAATATAACCATGATGTCTTGTCTAAACAAAAAAAATAGGTATACACAAGATAGTTAAGGTACAGATATAGCTAGGTTCTCTTAGTTCATTGAAAAGAAAGGTTTGTGCTAATATAGTACAAATATTCCTTCTGCGAGGATAGATGTGTTCCTGACACTATCTTTGGGGCTTTTAATCTGTTAGTCAATACTTTGTACTTATGTTACCATAGAATGCTTTAATTGCTTAAATATATTTTCACTCAGCTAGACTGTGAAATCTTCAAGGATAGTATTTTTTAAAATCTTTGTACCTCAGGAGCTAGTACAATGCTTGACACTGAGAAAATATTGATGTTAAAAATCTACAATTTCAATCTTACAACTGAGTTGACTATTAAAGTTTTTATGATTATTGCTTTTTAATAGTTTATCTATCATAGTTTGATAGTTCATCATATTAGTCTTTTTGGAATGATTTTTAAAAAAACTGTCATTTGTAACATTTCTGGGAAATGTGTCCCGTGGTTAAGTTTAAAAACAAACTTTTTAAAAAAGCAGGCATTTCTTAAGTTGTAAATCTACACGTGGAAAACCATGGTTCCTGCCTTTCAGGAACCTAAGTTCTTAGCAGTGTGCTTCATAAACCATTTCTTATAGTTGCTTTGAAATGTCTCAACTGTAGAAAAGTGATCAATAATAGAATGAGAAATATCAAGCATCCTTTTTGTTTTATAACATGACGAGAGGGGCTTATGTTTACAAGAAATCATAAAAGGATGCACTTTTGACAACCATTTGAAAGAATTAATATTTTTTAAGAATTAAGATTTTTTTTTTTCTGCAGAGACCCAGTAACATTTTGAGGGCAATTTGGAAGTTATATATATTTCAAGGAAAGTATGATAAGATTGTAGACTCCAATTAAACATTTTCCATTCATATTTATAGCCTGCTCAATTTTCATGCTTGTCTCTTGGGAGATGCATATGAATATATGGATGACAGTTTGTCTAATCTCAAACAAGCACTAGAATTTCTTGGTTTAACCTTTTGATTTTTGCTTATGCTTTTCCCAGTTTTGAAATCTGACTCTCCTTCTTGATTGGTCATTGTGAGATCGATAGTGCTAATCCCCTGTTGATAACAGGGGCTGTGTTTCTTTTCAAACTAAAAAATGGATGAAGCAGAAGATTTTATTTCAGGTTTAAGTCACTTGCGTTAATAAGAAAGGTGTGATTGCTTGTTTGTCATGCTGTTAGTCAGCAGGCAGATAGAAGAGCTTTAAATTGACTAACACTCCTCAAGCTTTAATAATAATAGACATGTAATGAAACTGAAGTAATTTAATGAAAATTCAAAAGACATTTTGAATGAGAGAGAGAGAGAAGACCATTTGTTTTGGTGGGATTTTAGCCATTATGATGGAAAGGCTACTCATTTAACCACAATTTTCCTTTCCCAAGCATTCCAGTAAAGTGGGATATAACTAAACTAATGGTGTATAAACTAATGGTTCATATTAGTATGACATGTAAGCATATAAATTTCTAAACATCTAAAACTACTTAAAAAAATAAATAACTTAATTCATACTGAAAACTACTGGCCAAAATTAATTGTCCAAAAATTAAATTTTCCATGCTGTGCCCTACATGAAATTTAAATCATCTTCTTCTGACTTTTCTAAAAAGGCTGTATTTTTGCCCTTCTGATCTGGATCGATTTTATTATGTGCAACTCATATATGAAAGCAACAATAGTCTTTTTCACCAACAACCTTAAGAGATAAAAATGCAAATACCCTCAATAAAAGTCAGTTTATTCAATGGAGGTTCAGTTCTTTATTCTAAGAAATTGCACCAAATTCTAAAAGAATCATGGTCGCTGTTCTCTTACGTCTTACCATGTGAGATGTACAGATGAAAGTCTACAGTAGACCCTCCTTCCGTCAGGCAGTGGATTTCTGTGTACCCTGCCTTCAACACGGGTGAGCGTCTCAGTGCGTGGAAACAGTAGAATGCAGGAGAAGTGCTGTGTAGTGACAGAGGCTGCTTCAGAAAAGACACTACCTTTTGCTTAGAGCCCTCACTTTTATTTCAGAAGCCTGGCTACCCAAGCCTGCCTCGTTGCCAGAAGCCAAAGCTTCTACAGACAGACCTGTAGCCAGGTCTGTCCTTGAGGCCTGCCAGTCAAGCATCAGTGACAAGCAGGTGGGCTTGCAGGTGGCTTCCAGCCTTTGTGTCTCTCCTAGGTTTCCAGGACCCCAGCAGACCATGACACCTCAGGGCAGAGACAGACTGCCCCCGCTAGGCTCTATCCAAGTTGCTGAGTCACAGAAAGCAGGAGCAGTGGAAAACGGCCTTCGTGTTATGTCGCTGAGTTTAAAGTGGTGTGTGACATAGCGCTGGTTACTGCAATGAAGTTACTAGACTTAGGATACATTTTGAGGAAGTAGGAGATACTGACCTTCTGCCCTGAGAGAATCATGGACAGCTTCACAAAGGCTGTGACATTTGAATTCGCCTTTGATGCACAAGGGCCCACCGAGTAAGGTGACGAGAAGAGTCCAAAAGCAGGGGAAGCCGTGGAAAGTGTGGAGACTGAGACAGAACAGTGCATTAGATGGGCAAAGAGAAGTCGGATGTGCGAAAGTGTTGGGAAGTTAGAGCCAAATAGTAGACATCAAGCTAGAAATTACGCACTGATTTTTCTTTCTGCTGTGCCACAAGAGTTACAGCAGAAGCCTTGTAGAAGTGGAAAGTAATAATCAGATTTGGCTTATGGAAAGATTACTAGTTAGCAGCAGCATGAGAAAAGGGGCTATAAAAAGGAAGTGAAAGGCAGGAGAACAGAAGTAATTATACAGTTCAGACAACAGTCAAGGCTGAGGTGTCGCTCTCTTATAACATCATAGTAAGATGCACTGTAACTCTGGTTGTTGGAACTGTTAAATCACTTGATTATTAATTACATTTGTATGTTTGAGGCATGATAATTAAATGCTACAACCAGCCCTCCATTTTAGTAAATAAAACCCATGCATTTGTAAGCCACTAGTTAGTTAAATTTGTTAATATTTCTGAATGACATATAAAACTCCTCCACTGTGAATTTTGGGACATTATGATTAAATAACCTCATATTTATATTTTTCTTAAGTCGCTGATTACAGTAGGATATTTAATGAACTGAAAACACATTGTGTCAGTTAATGCACTAATGAAATTATGTATGTTTTACTTACTCTGCTTCCTCAAAATAAACATTAGTTCAGTATAAAATCTTGAAAAATTGGTAATTGACATATGCAAGCGATGCATATAGTACCCTTAGTTAATTTAGTATGTGAGCATAAAACAATCGCATGGATTTGTTTGACTTTTACAGGTTTGGTATTACTTCACATACTTTTAGTGTGATGAAAAAGTTTTTTAGTAGCGTGTAAATTTATATTAGAATTGTAATACCACAGACGTAAAAGACTTTCCCAGGGCAAAAAGATTAAAAAAAAAAATCTTTCTCTGGCGGTTCCAGTAATCGTGAGCCCGTAGTCACCTCCTCCCGGCTCTCCTGCCCACTGCCCACTGTGGGAAACAGCGATGCTTGTGAAGCATTCTGTGCCTCTCCACATTTTGGTTTTCCTTCGCGGTCTGGTTATGTTTTAAACATCAACTGAAAAGTTTAATCTTTTTAATTCAAAATCAAAAGCCTCAGCCTTTTGTAGATTATTTCCATCTGCCCTCTCGCAGAGCTCTGCCGCCTCACTGACACATTTGCTTAAGGCAGGCAGAACATCTCTCGGGATCTGAGTGGTGACTCTGTTCATGTTGACCTGATACCGAGCTGAGTTAGTACCTCTGGCAAGGAAGTCGTTTCATAGATTTTTCACTTCATATAAGTTACTGTGTGAAGCCTCCGATGGTACAAAATGTTCATCTTCATTTAAACTGTAGGCTGCGGAGTAGTCTGCGGAGTAGTTTCATGGAGTGGCTCAGGAAATGGTCAGCAGGCACTGCCCCAGGAGTGATGCTCTTCTAAGACTGACAGCAGGGTCACATGGCCGTGACAGTCCCTCAGCAGCCTTCCTCCTGAGAGCTGGCCTAGCCAAACAGGGCAGCGTGCAGCTAGGGTTCCCATGTGTCCTGAGGGAGCTCGGCCGCTCAGAATTATTCCTGCCTTGGATTGATCGCTTGCTCGCTTGCACCCCGGCTCCCTGGCTTGGTCTCTGGCCAATGAGAGACATTCACTAAGTAGTGGGTGGCTGCGTGAGGGCAGTGGGGTCTCCAGCATGTCTCAATGCCCTGCTTCTGCTGACCTCTCAGGAGCTTTCCCAAGCGTCGGGTCACATTGCACAGGCCTCGCAGATGGTCTTCCAGCTGGCCCAAGGGTTTCTTTTAGCCGTAGGCCTCGCATATCCCGCTGTTACTCGTCCTGTTTTCCTGAACATAGTTAATCCAGAAGACTGGGATAACAGAGTTAAGAATGGAGTGGTATGCAGGATAATGCCCCTCCAAATGTGCACATTTTAATCCCTAGGACCTAAGAATATGTTAGGCCACGTGGCAAAGGAAGTTAAGGTTGCAAATGAATTGAGGTTACACATCAGCTGGCTTTAATTAGCCTAATTGGCCTGGCTTATCCAGGTAGGTCCTGTATAATCACAAAGGCCTGTAAGTCACAGAAAGGAGTAGAAAAGGAACCCAGTGAAAGAGACCCACAGGTGAGGCGGCGGCAGGAGGAGCACCTACTCTTACTGGCTTTGAAGACAGGAAGAAGCGACCCCTGGATGCTGGACAGGGCTAGGGAACAGCTTGTGCACTGGAGCCTCCGGAGACAAGCACAGCCCTGGCAGCAGCTCGATTTGAGCCCCGAGAGAGCTGTCAGGCTTCTGGCCTCCAGCACGATCATCTGATCGGCTTTGTTCTGAAGCACTGCACCGTGGTGATTTGTTGCAGCAGCCACAGGAAACTAAAACATCTGCATGCAACTGTGGTGAGACTCATTCTTGGCCGCTGGTTCATCCGAAGTGCCTGACCTCTGGGACTGGCACTGCTGTCTGCTCATGCGTTTTCTACTTCTCCTGGCAGCTAAAGATAGAGTTCGGTCTTGTTGTTCACTAAGTTTGGGGGTTCCGGCTACTAGACATTGTATTCTCAGGGAAGCAAACTGTAAAATTCCCAACAGTTTAGGAGAGTAGCCAGCAAAAGTTGACCTCATTTTTTGCTATACATTCTTATATATCCTTCCAGACACATGTATATCCTTCCAGAGCCATTCTAGACATACAAAAATACTTGTATTCCCATTTTTAGAGATCTGTGGCATGAAATGGTTCACGGAACCCCTTTTTGAGACGTGTTACTCACACCTGAGCTTTGTGAGAAGAGAAAGCATCCTCTGGAATAGAAATATAAAGTAGTGGCCCCGTGCACAAGTGTGGCGCACAGACTGTAGATTTTGAAGTGAAGGAAAGAAGCAGGCCAGAATCCCTTCCATGCTTTGTGCTCTGCACTTTGGCAGGTTACTCACCTGTCTGCCGTCCTCTTACTGACGCTGCCTGTCTTGTGTCTTCAGGCTTTGGTTCATTAGTTAGTGTTCAGTGGAGTGTTCCTGCACCAAATCTTGTACCAGGTCAAAGAAAACAGAGCTCCACCCAAGAAGCCTCTACCCCCGCAAAGGAGGCTTCATTGTAGCACAGCACACAGCAGTAAGTTCACTGATCCCTTGACCTGTCTTCAAATTAACGTCATGCAGAACAACTTTCTATGAAGGTTTTCTACTTTAATACACATCTATCAGCAGTAGTAGATATCATCACTACCATTTCAAAACTTACAATGAATAGAAAACAAAGTGTGGTGATTGTAGGATATTTCAGGCATTCATTTTCTAAAGAATGCATGGACTTTAGTGTTGATTATCTTATGAGTTATCTAGACAATATTATTTATCTGAGTAGACAGCAAGAGTGGCACAGTATTCCAATTTACTATGAAACAGTTGCTTAAGTGTTGAGCATTTTTGCAGATTATTGATATATTTATTTGAATGGTTGATTTAAAATTCAAATCACACAGAACTAGATAAACTTATTTTCAAATTCATCATATATGTATGTTACAGGGAGACTTTGGAATTATCATCCCTTCCTAGTATCTACAGCACATGTAAGTGCATTAAGCATTAAATGTATCCACTATTCGTTAATTGTATTTCACTCAAAGTCACATATTTCAAAGGCATGTTTCTATATTCTTGTTGCTCTTAATGAATTTAAGCAGCAAGGTCATATTTATTAGAAGAAAATGCCTTTAGTGTTTTAGTTAAAAATAAATACCACAGTTTCTTAGTTGGCCACTTTGGTTGCCAGAGAGAGAGTCAGCGCCTCTCCTTTCACACCCTCGGGTAATGAGTGACGTTGACCCGGGAACTCCAGACGACATGCCGCGCTTGCTCTACTGGACCACGATGGCTTCAGTCTGTTCATTTACTTAGGAGGCGCTTTTGGTTTTTATAAGGTCAACTGGACATTGGTAGGCTACTTTTCCTGTTTATTCTAACATCATTTTTTAAAAATACATTTAATTTGAAAATTCGGTGATCATTTTGGTGATGCCAAATCTTTCAGTGCATTATTTAAAACTTTTCCATGTAAAAGATGTATCTATAGTTAGTATTATTTAATAATAAGAACCCTGCTATAGTCAATATTATAGCTGTCTAGTTATTTAATAGCACCATGTATTTGATATTTTGATTTGGCTGGGGTTTTTTTTAAGGTCATTTTGATGAAAGTTTCATTTGATACATCTTAAAATCACAGCATTTAATATTTGGCTTTTAGTATCACTGAACACTGTATGTCCCAGCCAACATTCAAGTCTGATTGTCACCTAGTACTTTTCCTTTACTTTGCTTCTCATTTTGTCTCTCTCTCAATGTGTAAGCATTAACCCAAATCCCAGGGAAAAGTTGGACATAGGGTGGGCAGATCCCAGAGAAGTTTGTGGTAAAACAAAGTTGTACTCTATATACTTTTTAAATTTTAGCATAAAAGACTACCTGCAAACACCCTGCCTTGGTGACTGGGCAGAAATTGGCCATTAGGTACATTTTTCCTGCAAGTGCTACAGTCTAATAGTTTAAGACTTCATCTTTCCCCAGGGAAAGCACCCCCTGTTCTTCTTTACTGAAATAAACAGCAACATCCTTTCAAATTATTCTTCTCAACCCCAGGTAATTCACAGTGAGTGAAATAATTTACCAAAAATGTGTTTATAGATTCTGCCAAGTCGTGTGGAGAACCTTCCTTTGGGGGCAATGGAAACAGCCCAAGTTGTGGACCCCAAAAATAAATGAGCTTGGTCCTTGCGCTCTGTGGCAAAACTCCACCCTGGCTCTCCTTGTTGCTCCTGGGTCACTTTTCAGTCTCCTCTTACTAAGGCTCCTCTTTAGCCGTCTGCCCTTGCAAGTTTGATCTCCACTGTTCAGAATAAAACTTTTTGCTCTGACTGTCCCCTCTCTGTGTGATCCCCATAGCTCACCCACTTGACTCCAGTGACCAGCGAGACGGCAGTGGCTGCCACCTGTGTGCATCTCCAGACAGCTCCCCTGAGCGCGCGCCTGGGTCGTTACCTACTCAGCATATAGCTCATCTAGATACCCTCAGGCATTTTAGACTAATCACATCTAAAACTGAGCTCTATGCCTCATATCCAACCTGCTCCTCTTCTGTTACCAACTTCACAATAACTAAAGCTATGAAATCTAGAAATTCACTGACAACATTGTCATGGAGAAGCTAAAAATCCCAGAGCAGATAAGATGCAGAACGATTATGCGTTTACACATGCACATATCCTGACATGTACTGCACATATGTGTACATAAACATACACCATTATTCACAGATTAATATTGCGTGTTTTTGAGCTGTGAATCAATGGCATCATGTATTCTTTTTCTTTTATGGCTTCCTCATTTGCACAAAGATTTTGAGATTCATGTGTGTGGATAGCTATATAGTACTGTACTGTGTGAAACTTCAGTAATTTTTTGTGCCCATTTTTTGGAGAGACATTTGGGTGGTCCTTACTTTTTTCACTATGAGAAACAATGCACTTACTTTGCGCCTATCTCCTGGCACACATATGCAAATGTCTCTCCAGAGGTGTGGAATTCCTGAGTTACAGCTTCATACATCTTTGCATACCTTGGGAGTTGCCAACGAATGCTTTGCCAAAGTGGTTTTCAATCCCACCAGCAATAATTTACCTACTTGTTTGTCATCCTTTGAAATCATTGATATTGTTACAGATCTTAATTTTTGCTAGTCTGGTGTGAAATATTTCACGGTGGTTTTAACTCGCATTTCCTTGGTCATATTTCAGTGGACATTGAAATTGTTATCATATGCCTACACACCCCACTGGGAGCTCCTACAGACTGCATACTTTCTCATTTTGCAGAATTTTTTCAGGAATTGTTTGTAGGTGTCCTTTAGGTGCTAATCTTTTGTTAGTAGCTTACACTGTTGTGTCTGCTTGCTCCTCAGACTCTGTAAGATTTTCTGACAGTAAATAGAGGAACTACTAATGTGAACGAATTCATGAGTCTTTATCTTTGTGGTTTTCCTCTTTCTGTCTTAAATAGATGAGCCTCCTTATCCCAAGATACTAAACACACTCATTTAACTTGCATCTAAAAGCTTTGTCTTTCTCATGTAAGGGCTTCTTTCACCTGAAATAGAATTTATGTATGTTTGCATAGGAAAAGACAAAATACATCCCAAGGCTTTTGTCTAGGTATCATTCAGCCACATAGTAATTAATTTTTTTTTTAAATTTCAGTGCCATTGTTTGTGTCAGAAGTCAAATAAGCATTTTTTTCTTTTTCTTTCTTTTTTGAGGGGTTGGGGAAGGGGCAGCGAGTAATAGGGATTAAACTCAGGGCCTTCACACCACGCCACATCCCCAACTCTTTCTGAATTTTGAAACATGGTCTTGCTATGTCAGTAAGTTAACCAGGCTGGACCCAGGCTTATCTTAATTCTGCTTCACCCTCCCAGAGTGCAATCTCAGTCAGCTATGCGCTTGATTTCTTTTTTTTTTTTTTTTTTTTTTTTTTGCATCTTTAAAAAATTTTATTGGTACACGTTAGATATACGTAATGATCACATTCATCATAGGGAATTGTACCTGTACATACTATATCTTGATTCTTTTTTTCCTGTTCCACTATCCTCCCTTCAACACCTCCTCCCCTCCTTCCTTACAAAGTTTCATTTCCATTTTTTTCCTTCTATTCTCTTTATTTTCCTTTGCTTCCTTTCCCCCTTCCCCTTCCTTTGTTTCTCTTCTCAATTGAATATTTCTATTTCCTAAAATCTGTCATACATTTTGATTCTTATTTATACTTCCAGTTTCTCACACCAGAGAAACAATATGGTATTTTTACATTTGTGTCTAGTTTGTTTCACTTAAGAGTATGATCTCAAGATGTGTCCATTTACTTAGTAACATCTCAAGCTTACTTATCTTTATGGCAGAGTAGTATTCTCTTATATTTAAAAAAAGTAATCTTCCTTATCCATTCATCAACTGATGAGTATTTGGGCTGTTTCCGAGTTTTAGCTGTTCCAAACTGTGCTGCTAGAAACATTGGTGTGCATATATCCATGTGGTATGATGCTGCTAATTCTTTCAGAAAGATACCAAGAAGGAGACTAGCTGGGTTGAATGGAACCTCTAGTTTTAGTTTTTGAGGAATCCCCACATTGATTTCCACAGTGGTTGCATCAGTCTACACTCCCACGAACAGTGAAGAAGGGCTCCTTTTTCCCCACAGCCTGCTAGCATTTGTTATTGGTTGATTTCTTAATAATTGCCATTCTTTCTGGGGTGAGATGGAATATGAGGATTATTTTCATTTGCATTGCTTGAATAACCAGTGATGTTGAACATTTTTCATATATTTACTTGCCATTTCTACTTCTTCATCTGAGAAGAATCTATTCATTTCAGATGCCCATTTTTTGGATTGGATCTTTAAATTTGAGGGGTCTGATTTTTTTGTGTGCTTCATATATTCTTGATATTAGGCCTTTGTCTAAAGAACAGGGAACAAGTTTCAAAAAATTTTCCCACTTTATGAGTTTTCTCTTACCTTTGTTGGTGGCTTCTTTTGCTGTACAAAAGCTTTTTAGTAAGATGAAATTCCAGCTGTTGATTCTTTGTGATAGTTCCTGTCTATTTGAGTTTTCTTTAAAAAGTTTTTGCCTACATCTATATCTTCAAGAGTTCTACCTGTCCTCTCTTCCAGCAGATTTAGTGCTACTGTTTTAATATTTAGACCTTTAATCCATTTCTATTTTAGTTTAGTGCATGGTGAAAGACGTGGGTCTAATTTTAATTTCTGACATGGGGAAAGCCAGTTTTTCTAGCCACATTTATTCAGAGGTTATCTTTCTTCTAGGGAAGGTATTTGGCTCCTTTGTTAAAGATAAGGTGACTGGATGTGTTTGCAGTTGTTTCTTCATCTTCTAATCTGTTTCATTGATCTTAGGGTCTGTTTTTCTTACCAGTAATATGCTGCTTTTATCACAGTAGCTTTGTAGTATAATTCCAAGTCAGGGATTATGATTCCTCTGGCCTTGTCTTTGTTGCCCAGAATTGCTTTTGCTATTCTAGGTCACTTCTGGTTCCGAAGGAATTTTAGGATTAGTTTCTCTAATTCTGTGATGTATGCTATTGGTATTTTGATAGAGAGTGCATTAAATCTGCACAACAGTTTTGGAAGTATGGCCATTTTCACTATATTGATTCTTCCTACCCTAGAACAAGGAATTATCTTTCCATTTTCTGGTATCCTCTGTAATGTCATTTTTCAGAGTACTGTAGTTTTCAGTGGAAAGATTTTTACTTACTTTGTTAGATTGATTCTTAGGTATTTCATTTTTTGGATGCTATTGTGAAAGATGTTGTTTCCCTAATTTCTCTCTCAGTGAGTTTGTTATTTGTGTACAAGAAAACTATTGATTTTTGAGTATTGACTTTGTATTCATCTATGCTACTGAATTTGATTATTAAATCTAGAAGTCTGTTGATGGAGTTTTGGGGTTCTTCTGTGTAAAATATTATGTCATCAACAAGCAATGATAATTTGACTTCTTCCTTTTCTATCCTTATTTCTGTTCATTTCTTCCTCTTGTCTAATTGTTCTGGCTAATGTTTCAGAACTATATTGAAAAAAGTGGTGATAGTGGATATCCTTGTCTTATTCCTGAGGAATAAGAGTGAAAGCTTTCAGTTTGTCCATTTAGTATCACGTTGGCTGTTGGTTTGTCATAGATGGCTTTTATCATATTCAGATAAACACCATCTATTCCAATTTTCTGTAGGGTTTTTATCACGAATGGGTATTGGTCTTTGTCAAAGACCTTTTCTACATCTATTGAGATGATCACATGGTTTTTGTCTTTGGCTTTGTTAATATGGTGTATTACATTTATTGATTTGCATATGTTGGACCATTCTTACCTCCCTAGAATGAATCCTACTTGGTCATGGTATATAATATTCTTGAAGAGTTGCTGCATTCTGTTTGCCAGTATCTTACTGAGGATTTTTGCACCTATGTTCATCAGGGAGATTGGCCTGTAGTTCTCTCTTTTGTTTGGGTCTTTCTTTGGTTTTGGTATCAGAGTAATACTTGTCACCAGGAATGAGTTAGGCAGTATTACTTCCCTTTCAATTTCATTAAAGAGTTTGAGGAATAGCGGCATTAGCTCTTCTCTAAATTTCTTGGGGAATTCAGCAGTGAGTCCTTCAGGCCTTGGGCTTTTCTTTGTTGATAAGTTTTTAATTACTTCTTCAATTTCATTAACTGATACTGGTTTATTTAGAATTTTTATATCTTCTTGATTCAGCTTTAGTAATTCATATATATCTAAGAATCTATTTCTTCTGTGTTTTACATCTTGTACAGGATCTTGAAGTAGGTATTGATGATCTGGATTTCTGCAGGATCTATTGTGATTTCACCCTTTTCATTCCTAATTGCATAGAGTTGAGTCTGTTTGTTCCTTTTCTTAATAAGACTGGCTAAGAATTTGTCGATTTTATTTCATCTCTCAAAGAACCAACTCTTTGTTTCATTGATTCATTGTATTATTTTCTGAGTCTCCATTGAATTATTTTATACTCTGATCTTTATAATTTCCTCCCACATATGAATTATGAGCCCAACTTGCTCTTCTTTTTCTAGAAGTTTGAGGTTCAACATTTGGTTGTTTATTTGAGCTCACTCTTTTATTCTGTTATAGAAATTCACTGCTATAAATTTTCCTCATAGGACTGCTTTCATTGTGTCCCATAGATTCTGGTATGTTGTATTGGCATTATTGTTTAATTGTAGAAACTATCTAATTTCTTCTTCAATTTTGTCTGTGACGCATTGGTTATTCAAGAGAGTGTTATTTAATTTCCATGTGTTTATGAAATTTTCATGATTTCTTTTGCCATTGATTTCCAATTTCATACCATATGGTTTGATCATGTGCATGGGATAATTTCAGTTCCTTTGCATTTTCCTTAGCATGTTCTATGGGCTAGTATGTGGTCTATTTTGGAGAACATCCCATCTGCAACTGAGAAGGATGTGTATTCTGATTTTGTGGGGTGGAACACTAAATAGACATCTACTAATTCCATTTGTTCTAGAGTTTTGTTCAATTCTGATATTTCTTTGTTGAATTTTTTATCTAGTTGATCTATCTATTTGTAACAGTGGGGTATTGAGGTCCCCCACTACAATTGTATTAGTGTTTATTTGATTGTTCATGTCTCTTAATGTTTGTTTTATATAGTTGGTATTTATTGCATATGTAGTTATGATTGTTATCTCTTCCAGTTAGATTGTTCCCTTTACAAGGATGTAATGACTTTCAGTGTCTCTCTTAATCAATTATGGCTTAAAATCCACTTTGTCTGCAAATAGAATAACTTTTTTCTGGGTTCCTGTCACATGGAGTATTGTATTCCATCCTTTGACTTTCAGTCTATGAATTCCTCTTTAAATTGCATGTGTTTCTTGTATGCAGCATATTTTTTGGATCTTGCTTCTTGATTCATTCTATCAGTTTGTTTCTTTTGATTGGTGAATTAAAACCATTAACATTGACGATCATAATTGATATGTATTGACTTTTTTTTAATCTTCACCTGCTTTATAGTCACTAACAAAGTCTTTTATTATGGTCACCATCTCTGTAGTTGTCTGAGAAATTATTACTGATTTGATTTTTTATAGAGGCTCATTTGTCTGCTTTGTTGCTTTCACTGTTACTACTTCAGAGTCCTGGTTTACTCTACCTCACATTACTATTTTCCAGTGTCTTAACCCAAAATCTCAGAGAGGCTGTTTTTCTACTGTTCAGTCTGCTACCTTCCCAGAAGTCATCAAACTTGATTTTTTAAGTGTAACAGTGCTATTATTATTGTGCATTTTTCTTCCTTGACCTCTGGTTGATGCCCTAGTGTGTTTTAGAACTATTAATCTCAGAGTATGTTACAAAGAACAAGTGATTAATCCCAAAACATACCAATGCTTCTTGAGTAAGGGAGATTTGCTATTCCAGCCATTATGATACCCTTTTAAACTTGACTGAGAAAAATTCTTTAGAAATAAGCTAATATCTGAAAATATCATATTATAATATGTTGGTATTTCAACTCCCAGAAAGTTGAAGAAGCCAATCATGCTAACATTTTAGGGAAATTTTCCCTAAATGAGATACTTCTTTTGAGAAATCATTTTTTATTTACCCTATTCATTATTAGTTAGATATGATAGTATGGTTTTTATTCAAACTGTAGGGTGCATGTGTGTGTGTGTGTGTGTGTGTGAATTTTATTGCAGTATGAATTTAAATTAATATGATATAGAAATATCTGAAGTTATACTATTGAGAGCACAAGCCAGCTTTTAGTAAGTCTGTCATCAACTGGACAGGTTTCATTTCATTGTCTCTATTTGAAAAAAAAAAGATGTATGTTTCAGCCTTTATAATTTCATACTCTGCCACATACCTTTCCTCTGTTATTCATTCATTCCACCAATATTTTTTTTTGAGAACCTGTAGTTTGCAAAGTAATCTGTGCTCAAGTAGTTGAGCACAACCATATCAGAATTCAAAGGACTTGAAGGAGTTCCAAGATCATTTATGGTAACTTTCAACAAATTAGATTAAGAAGCTAAAATGACCCAACCCAAATCTCAGTGTCATGGAGAATAAATGGAGATATCCCAGTCCTGGATTTGGAATTCCTCCTATTGAACTATGTTGCCCAGAGAAACCTTTCTAAAAACCTACCTGAACCCTAAATATTGATAGAATACTTACAGAGATATCTAAAGGGATAAATCACTCTTTGTGAATGAATTATGTTGCATGATTCTTATCTTCAAGCTATTTATAAACTTCTTAGGATAAAAAGACTTATTTGAGAAGATTAAATAAAGGGAAAAAGTTTAACTGAAATCTTTCTCAGCACAGATATCATGTGTTGCCTTTACTATATTCTTTTTCCTTAACAAACGAGCTACGTACAGTGCAAATCAACCTAATATTGATTAAATCAATGAAGTTATATATTAGAATTTAGGGTGTAGATATTAGGTACTCTAAATGCTTAGAGGAAAGAGAAATTAACCTGAATGTGGGAAAGTTAAGAAAAAAAGTTTTTGTGGAAAGTTAAGGATTTAAACTGAGCCATAACTAATGGCTGTAATTTAATCAGGCAGAAAGGAAAGCTGAAGTTTCAAATGTTTTGTTTAGCTCACTTCCTAGTAAGACTTTAGTTACAGGTTCTCTGAGTTAGTGGTTTTCAGATTTCACCTCTAAGCATAATTTCTTGGAACAAGTATATTCTTAAAAAAAAAAAAAAAAAAAAAAAAAAAAAAAAAAAAAAAAAAAAAAAAAAAAGATGTAACAATAATGCGATTAAAGTTGAGGAGAGAGATTCAAACTTGTGTCCTGACTTGATGTTCCATGGTTTTTCAACTATACCAAACTGCTGAGATTCCCCCATGCTTTGAATTTGGAAACATGGTTATTACTGAATGTGACTGGAACCTAATCAGAATCACCTCTGACTCTACCTCTGCTTGTCCATATAAAGCATGTTATATTCAGGCTCCTTGGAGAAGCACTGGCAAGGTGTGTCAAAGGACATAAATCTATGTCCTTAAGCTTTACTTCTACTGGAGCCATGTTGTCCTCCAGCTCATGGACAGAACTATGAACAACCCATTTTCCTGGGACTCAACAAAAATGCACATAGAGAGAGGCCAGCCCAGGGGAGTAATGATTGCTACGGGACTAGACCAGCATAAAATCAAGAGTGCTGAATGAACATACGTGGAATGTCAACCAACAACATGTTATTGGCAATTTCCATAAACATGAAAACTCAGTTTTCACTTTATCCAGCTCATCAGTGGACCACTAAAGAAACTTAGGGAGCCAAAAAGAAAATATATATATATATACACAAACGGAATCATAAAATGGTTTAAGAAACTTATGTATCCTAGCAATTGTAAAAGCAGTTATGTATCCAGAGGATAGAGTGTTTTATCTCCTGATCCTGATTATGACTATTGTGTAGGCCCTTGAATTCCCATTAGCTCAGAATAGAGACAGATTTAACTCTAAAGCAATTAAAGAAATTTAATTTTGTTTTTCTTCCTTTATAATTAACAGAATAGGGAAATCCTGAAACATTTTATTTATATGTATTTTTATTCTCTTTCACTCTATAATGGAATTTTGAAAACTAAAGTTATCTTAATTTTCTTTCGACCCCAGGCTTGACCCTTCAAGACCCGAGGCATCAAAAAAGGAGCACATCTCAGCTGAGAATATGTCTTTAGAAACTCTACGAAACAGCAGTCCAGAAGACCTCTTTGATGAGATTTAACAGTCCTGAAAGAGTACTTTGATGTTCGCTAGACCACATTTCTCTATTCATTTATTTAAAATGAAAAAATAAAATTTCCACTCAGCAGCAGCTATTACTGTACCTTACAACTTAATGACACAAGTGACAGGCATGTAGTTTCCTCAGGTGTATGAAGAGGTGATCTTGTGCAGACTTACGTTATTCTAAACTCTTCCTTCACGTGTCTGTGATTGCATAAAATCTCAGACTTCTCTCACAAAAGACACATTTATCCTATTCATTCACTCGTATTACATGGCGTAGCTACCTAACATCCTATCCAAGAAGATTTTGAAAATAAGACAAAGTAAACACCTTCCTTAAATGTCCACATTTCTTTTTAAATAGCCATATTCTGAGCAGTATGTTTGAGCATATTAATTTGTGGGATGATATATAAAATATGTTTTTCTTTTGTGCATACACACTGAAAATCCACTAACAAAATTCTTGATGCATTGAAATTTTCATATTAATAAATGTGTTATTTGGCTTAACTTTTTTTTCATTGTCGTACTATGTCTTTAAAGAGTGCTTATTAATGCTACCACCTTTTTTTGTCAAAAGAAACATCATGTAAAAGAAAAGGCGTATCTTTCAGAGATCATTGATACTATCGTGTCTATACCACAGCCCTCCTTGAAGATAACTATTTTATCATATCTTTCAGCAGTAACACCTGACACTTGGTTTTATATTCAGTGGTTCTACTTCCTAACCTCTCATTCTGGGTTCGCTTCTCTCCACTTCGGTATCCATTCCCTGTGTTAGACTCGGAGTGAACGGGGAGCCCCACGTTGCCAGGTCCGGTGTTCGATCACCTTCAGCCCTCGGCACAGTCACTCACTTGTCCTCTTTCTCCACTTCACTGGTGCAGTAGCATCGGTTTTTGCCTGTCCTCTTTCTGGTCATTCGTGGTTTCAGCTAAATATTTGATTGGCCAGTGCGTGGACTTCAGCCCTGTTGTCTTCAGGGCCCGCAGTATCAGCCTAGGTCACTCTAGGTTGTGTGTTTAAAAAGCATCTACATACATCTATGAACTAGTCAGCCTTGAGACGTCTCTCTGTGGTCATATTTATGCACACCCACACACAAAAAGAGTATATAAAACCTGATGTGAATTTGTCACAAAGGAATTTTCTTGAACTTTCTGAAAAAAATATTTGTTTGTATCAACGTACACCCAGGCATCGTTTTCAAGCACACAGGATTGCATTTATCTGCTGACTCCTCTCTTCAGACAGCTTAGCCTACCCACAGCAGAGACCCAATTACATCGCAAGCATCACTGATGTTTCAGTCCATCCACGAAACTTTGCTCCTATGATTTACTGTTACTTACAGCTGAAACTCTCGGTGTCTCTCTGCTCCCCTTCCTCACACAGCCTTTCATTCTTACCACAAAAGTACAGCTTGCCTCTGCCTACAGCTCTGTCTCTACTACAAGTGACTCCTACTTCCCTACTGTCCAACCAAACCAAATTTTTAAAAACTTAGATAAGATCACTCCCCTGCGTGGATAAAGAGGCCCTGATAGTAACCCATTCCACTCTGACCACAGCCACACTCGCCAGGGTCTATGAGGTATGACGTGATTCTGCAGCCCCAGACTGACTTCCTGCCCAAGCTCCTACACCACCCTGCGAGTAAGCCAGGTCTCAGAAGCATCGTCCTGCCGGCCCCTCTGCCAAGAACGCCCATTTGTGTGTGCCTGGTTAGTCTCCCTTACTCAGGTCTCGAGCCAGATGTCGTCATCTCAAAGTGCTTTCTCCAGAGCACCCTCGCAACCTTTTTACAACTGTGTGTCCTTCCCACCACTCTGTCCCATTAGGAGTTTTCTTCACTCTGCATATTACTGTCTGGAATTCCTATCTGTCTCTGTCCCTCTCCATCTCCCTCTCCTTCTCATAAACCCCATCATATCAGAGATAAGGCCATCTGATTTATCTCTCTAGCTCTAATACCAAGATAGTGGCTGGTCTCCTGGAAGCTTAATGCTTGCTGGGTGAGTAATATATGTCTATTCCATAATAGGCATTCAAATAATGTCTTTTAAGTTGCTAAAGCATTTTGAAAAGAAACTGTTTGAGAGAGTGAAGTTTGACTGGATGATTTGTTACAAAGAAATAATTTCCAGAAGACTCACGCATGCTTTGTGATTAATTAAAATAAAATGCACATCTATGTGTATGCTCATACATTTGACTATAGAGAGAAAATAAGGATGAATTCACACATTATTATTTATATATCAAGAGCAGAATTTGACTAAGTCCAAGGTATAGCAAAATATTACAAATAAAAATTTTCCAACATTTTAATTTACTTGATAGCTTACATTTAAAAGAAAAAATTTAAAGTCTTAACGTGAAATATATGATAATAAAATATAAAATCCCACCCAGTCATGTCAGAACTGCACTATAATATTTTCCTTTTATTTATTTATTTTTTTTATTGTTGTTTTTTGTACTGGGAATCGAACTCGCGACCTGGCACTTGCCTGGCAGGTGCTGTGCCGCTAAACTGTATCTCCAGTCCTCTGCACTGTAATATTGAACTTACTGTACTTCAAGCCTTATCTTGGACTTTTATAAGGGTCTCTATACATGAAGGAGAACACAATTTACTAAAGTCTGTATGCAACTGTGTGTGTGTCTGTGTGTGCACACACATATATATGAACGTGCCTGCAGTGAAAAAGAAGAAAACTACTGGTGAGACAGGAAAATTTTACTAAATAATTATAGCAATGGAGTCAGAAAGTCCATAGTATTTTCAAAATTTTAATTTTATTTCTCTGGGCAATGGATCTTTCAGCCGTTGCCAGATTCTCAGACTAATTCAGTGTGTTAGAAAAGGTACAAAAAGAGTACGTAACAAGACCGTAACCATGGGTCCCTCGTCTATGTCCAGCACGGAGAAACAGAGCCTGCCTGTTCTGTTCCCGCCTTCTGCGGATGGACACCTGCGGGCTTGGTGGGAAGGCGCCCACGCCCTGCCATCCCCTGCCAGGCCTGTCCTCACGGTTTCTGCCATCCATACCCGAAAACAAACTGCTGCAGAAGAGCATCGAAAGATAAGGGACAGAAATTGAATTATAATGCAGGGTAGCAGTTTTTTGATCCTTAGGATTCTTACCTCCAAGACAAGGAGGTTACATTCGTGAAGTTTTTCTCCTCTTAAAATGTGTTAAGTCTTCAGCCTAGCAACAGACAGTATGCCTCAGTCCTCATTAGCAAAGTTCATGAAAGAAAAACTCCTTTCTCTGGAAGGGATGTCTTCATTATGTGGTTTTAAAAGGTCAGGAAAGTATTTCAGAAAAGTTTTGCTTAGTAGCCTGTAACTCATATTTATAAAGTACAGGACTCTTGGTGTTTTCGAGCCAAATGACTCTTTATTGGGTAATCTCGATTCAACAAATGTTTATTAAGGATCCGTTGTGCACAAAATACAGAGAGGCGCGCCACGCGGAGAGGTCGGGCCTGCTCCTGCGCCCCGCGCAGCGCACGTGTGCCCGGCTCGCTTCCGGGGAATGAGGCGGACCAGCGCCCTCTGGGCTGCACCCTGGGTTCCAGGAGGTGAGACTTGGGACCTCTCACAGGCTGGAGGATGCAGGCCAGAGCTGCCCTGCGTGGGCGCCCTCACCACTCCGCTCCTAACTGTGACACAGGAGTGGCGTTATCCGACAAAGCCGCCTGCTGTGGCTGCGCGTCCACAGCGAGGACTCAGCCGGGAGGCGGGCAGCACTGGGGTGGGGTGGGGGGCTGGCGAGGGAGCCGAGGGCGGGGCTGTTCGCTTGCTTCGGGTGAGAGCCGCTGGAGAAGCCTGGACCCGCGATTGTGAATCCCCAGAAAGGAGGAGGCGGGTAAGGGGGTGCGCTGAGGGCGGTGCTGGGAAAGGTCCTGGAGGCTCCGAGCCACGGACTCAGCTGTGTGATGAAGGCCTGAAGAGAATCGCACTGTACTGTTCTGCTGGGCTGCCTGAAAACATCCGGACCTTCCTGGGCATCTGGGACCGAGAAAGGAAGGCCCTTTGAAGGGGTTCTTACTACACATTGCCCAGAGCAGCAACAGCCACCATCAACTTCTCACGTTTATGTCTTTCTTAAACTCCGATTATTTACGTAGCCCGTCAAATGTGAATCAGGAGCTGACATCTGAATCCAAGAAAGGCGTCATGAATTCACCTGGACGGTGGGAAACCCAGAAAGGAAGTGGTTAAACGTTGTATTCTGTAACAATCTTGCAAGGGAGAGTGACACCGTCACAAAAGCACCATTCATGAATCCATTTGTAGCTATTGTGTGATTTTGAAATTCTCACCGCTGATCTGACAGCTTCTAATAAATCCTTTTCAGAAGAGCAGGTTTCATTTGCAAGCACTCTATGATGTAACCTAAAATGATTTTCTCTATGTCTTTCTTAGAAAAGGATACCTTGAAAAATACATTTTGCAATCATTTCATTAACTAACCAAACCACTATCTCTCTTCCTGACTCTCAATTCTTTTTTCAGTCTGCTCAACATAAAATCCTCTCCAGATTATATTGCTTCACTTCTTCCACGTGAATTTTCTTGTTTATGCATTGATTTCTCTTCCCTTGTTTGGAACCCTTTCATCCTAAATTTTTGTCTCTCAGTCTTACAGAGAACCTGTCCCAGAAGACTCTTATTTTTTCAGGAAAGGAGACAGATATTAAATGTTCTTACTGAAGTCTAGCAATTTTGATAGCTAGACTTGCAGTAAATGGAATATATACTGGTGCCGAACCACTGTTGACTTAGATGCAGGCTCAAACTCAATTGTGATCCTAGAAATAACACAGCCAGTAGAATAAATGTAGGTGAAAGAGACAGTTTTTAGGCTCATACAAGACCCTTCTTATGTTGCATTCCTCTAGAAGCTGAGCCTGAGAAAAGAACTTTTAGGGAAAAACAAAACAAAACAAAACAAAACAAAACAAAAAAAAAAAATATATATATATATATATTTCCAGGTGAGATCCCAGGAACCAGGAAGTGAGACACAAGCATGAAACAGGAGAAAGGGGAAGGCAAAGCAAAGCTGCCCCGTTCAGGCGCCACCCCTGTGACAGGCGTATGCCACACCCCACCAGGATCTTCTGAGAAAGCTCCTGGAAGTTTTCCCAAAACCACACATGTGGGGTGGGGAGAAAGGAAAGTAGTAGCTACCCATTGGTTACTTTTTCTCATTGGTTGAGCATAGCCTGGAAACGTCACCCCCTAGTCCAGTGCCGAGTGGATGCACGCTAGCTTCCTGCAGGTGACCAAGCGGAATCAGGCACCAACTGCACTCACTGGCTTCCAGCCCACAGAAACTCATTGCCCAAGACATGACTGGCATTGAACAGTGAGGCCCCACAGAAACTCATTGCCCAAGACATGACTGGCATTGAACAGTGAGGCCCCACAGAAACTCATTGCCCAAGACATGACTGGCATTGAAGGGCATCCAGAGGATTTCGAAGCAATATGCAGGGAGTGCCCAGCACGGCTCCCGGGTTTCACTGTATGTGGGTAATATGTACCTGGGGGCTGATCTGCATTAGATTGTTTCCTAGTCACTGACTGATTTTGGTGATACGATAAAATATCTATGATCTTTGAAAATACAGGATAGTATTATCGATTTTAAAAATTAAAACAAAAAAATCAAACTGGAGAATTCACACAGTTGGATATCATCGGGAGGAAAATGCGTACATTAATTCATCAAATACTCCACAGTGTCACAATTTTTACTTGGTCTTACTGAATAGAGTCAATAGACTACTTTAGGAGCGTGTTCAACTCTCTGTCACTTTCTTCTAGTAGAAGCATCATGAGAGTCATACACACTGTTAGGATGAAATGGTGGCAGTGGTGATAGAAGTCTGTCTAAAGATGATGACTTTGTCATTAATGTTTAACCAATATTTTAGAGAGTTTGAGCTTGTGAAAACTTCCAGAGGCTTCTACTGAACAATATGAAGGAAAAATGTTGGTTCACTGTTCAAAAAAGGTGTAATGCTTTGAGGAACTAAATTTAGGGAGGCGTAATTAGCTTACCATGGAAGATTACATTTTCTCAGTAGTTATTTATTGTTCACTGCCCCATTCATTGACTGGCTTTGGCCAATAAGTGTGGATAAAATAACAGATTCGAGCTTAAAAGGTAAGGGCTATTTCTTGCTTCTGCTCATCCCTTTGGGAGAATATAATCTCTGCTAGATGACTATGTGCCAGGTGCTGCTACTCCTCCTACCCTGACCTCTGACACCCTGCAGATTAGAAATAAACCTGGTCTTTGCACCAAAACCAAGGCCACCCTGCTGGAACCTTCAGAAGAGCTGTCCATCTGAGCCCACGCAGATAAGCTGAGCCACATTCAGCTGCCCTTACTGTCTTACCATAACGGGGGGAATTGCTACACACAGCCACTGAGATCTGGTTGGTTTGTCATTTAGCAGTATTTCACAATTCATGAGAACACAGTTATTCCTATAGAAAAACAGACAGTTTTACAAGAGGTATAGTGAATTTTAGTGTACATGTGAAATACAATTAGTTGTCTTCAACCTGTAAGCTGGTGACAAAGTAAACAAATTTTAGAAAGGTGGACTGAAGGGCCAGATCCAGGTGGGTTCCTACGCTGATTCTGCCGGCGGACAGCTGACCCTGGGCAGCTTGTCTTTTCCCATCCTGCACCTGGAAGGTGTGAAGCCGTGGCACACAAAGGAGTACCACAGCTGGCATACAGTGCGTGAGGTGTGCGTGGCAGAGGGGGGTCATTACCATTCCATCAGAAAATCAGCACACAGCACACAATGGATTAATGCAAAGCTTTATAAAACCAGATGATCGGCTAATTGACCCTTTCTTGGTATTTAATAGATAAAGCACTTTAACCTTCATCTTTCGTAAGTCAGGTGCTGTCCTAAAACTTCTTGTGAGCTCTTCCAGGATGTATTTTCATAGTCACTTCTCTAAATTCCTGGGTGCTGAACCTTGCTCATGTTTTATCAACCCTGACTTGATTCATTCTCGTCTCTCTGCAGACCCAGCCATAGAGTGTGTCTCTTTTTCTTGTACTCCCGGGACAAAAAAAGCACTCCAAATTCTGTAGCAAAGTTCATTAAAGTAGTGGATGACAGAGATGCTGTTTGCCATAAAGAAATTAAGAAGCCTCTAGTGGATTTTATCCTAACTCTGCTTTCAAAAGTCTTCAGGCTGTCCTGCTGAAGAGTTTCCCCTTGATCCTGTCTCCATGGCGTCCGGCCTCCTGCCCGGCCATGCGGGCCCCCTTACTGCCTTTCCTCTCTCCTTTTCCTGTTCATTTGCTTTCTCCCGTTCCTCTTACTTTCTCAGTGCAGAGCATTTAGCTGTCTGGTTCTTCTGCTCCTCCCTTTTTTCTAACAAATACTCACGTAGCGTGCTTTTGTGTAACACACTGTCTTTTGTACTAAGCGTTAACCTTGTCCAATTTCTACCCCTGTAACTCATGGCATGTCCTGGAAAGGGTAGTACCCCGTTCTGGGCAAAGCTAGACCTGGCTGAAAGTACTGAATGATCTGATGAAGGAAACTGACTGGCAGCAGGCAGTAAGTTTTCCTCAAAGAATAAGAAATGAAAATTCCAGAGGGAAGCATTATCTACACAAGTGCAAGAGAAAATCTATCCCTGTGCTTTAAGTGTTGCCGTGCATTCATTTTCTGATTTATTTACTCATATTCCTCACCAAAAGATACAACAGGAGGCCTTCCACACTGGCTCAAACTGGTGTCTTTTCCTTAAAACTTAGAATGTCACAGCACAGGAGTGTGACTTGGAGACAGTTTTTCAGATGCAACAATTTATCACCCTAAGACTATGTGGAATTAGCAAAAATTGTATATTCTGCAAGAATTAGGGCATTTGAGAAGGGGAGGATTTAATAACAATGTTACAATTTTCTTCTGTAATTGTGTATGAAATACTGCCATTTCTGAAGTGCATTTCTCTCTCAGTTTGACTTTTTCCATTATAGCCCTATCATATTATACATAATACCATTAACTTTCATAATTGCCTATAATTAGCAAAGGTTAGCTAAAGGTTTGGGGTCAATGTATGTTTCATTTTCACTATTCTTTGTATCGGTAAGCTTATTTATTTTAAGATTTGAAACTTTAGCTACATTCAAGGGCATGGGGTCTTCAGCTCACACAAAATTCTCAGCTCTAGTGGAGACACAAGTCCTTATGTGAGTGACGTGCGCTCACCGATTCATCTAGTGTTGGTGGGACACTTCGCCCCAGGCATTCTGCCGGGCACTGGGGCCATGGAAATGAAAAAGCCATCAATGCGGCCTTGGCAGGTGTTTGGATGTCCCGACACAGGAAGCAGGCAGCGGTGTCCGCCTACGATCAAGGTGTCATTGCCTGCTGTGAAAGCAATGAGCTCAAAGATCCTCACGCGCACACAGGAGAGCCAGCCCGCTCTGCCTCCACTGGGAGAGTACAAGGGGGTCAGGGTGGAGCCAAAGGAGAGAGGAGACGGCGAAGTCTGAGCTGAGCCCCAAGAGTGACCAAGGTACCAGGCGGCTGGGCACACACAGCCACACTGAGCCACAAAGTAAGGGAGCCAGGCTGTCCAGCGTGTGGGGCGGTAGGAAGCCATGGGCCGCAAAGGCAGCGTGAGTGTCTGGAATTTGGCACCGCAAATCTAGATATTAGCCTGAGTGAACAACTGTAGATGGACCTTAAGCAAAGTGAACGGGTGACCTGATCACATCTGTGCTTTTGGTTGGGAAAGCTGACCCGTGCAGGTAAAAGCATATGCGCTCAGAGGTCTCCCCATTCTCTGCAGGCAGTGGAGCTGCTGATGCCCTTTCTAACCTGTGGGGGAAATTTCCACACAGAGAACATTCCCTGATTAAACCCGCCCGGTTAGCGTGGGAAGGTCCAAGCCTACGGGAAGGGGAGGCTAAGTCTGCCTGGCTCAGAGGCAGCCTCTTTCCGGCTCCCACCTCGGACCCTGGTCACTGCTTCAGGAGTGATTTCACGGGCGCTCTAGGCCTCCCACGGAACTGCCGTCCTTCCTGGGGCACACTCGGCACTGCTCCACATCTTGATTTTTTGAAGGCTACCATAGGTGTACCTTGGGAGTCATTGTGGTCACTATCACTATTAATCCATTTCAATTTTTACCTCTTCCCGGTGGCAGCAGGTGGAACCGTGCTGCTGGAGGCGATGTATGCGTTTCTTCCTAAGGACTCCAGCCTTTTTCGTCAAAGGTGCCAGGACTGGATCCAGTTCTTGGAAGGGCAGGGAGGGAACAGAGGTCAGTACCCTGGGTCCATTCAGTGAGTGTTAAGTAACTCAAAGCATCATGTCAGAGGAGGTGCGTGAATCCTGAAAGGGGACACTGTGAACTTTTTGTCCCTTGGGATTTTGATCTCAGGACAATTAAGCACTATAAAGTATTTCTTTGCTCTATGCAAATAGTGGCAGAAATTTCACTTTAAAAAATCAAATTATAGCTGAGCGTAGTGGCGCATGCCTGTAATTCCAGCACTTGGGAGGCTGAGGCAGGAGGACTGTTGCAGGTTTGAGACCAGCCTGGGCTGCAAAGTGAGCTCAAGGCTGGCCTGAACTGCATAGTGAAACCCTGCCTCAAAAAGTCCAAAAAAAAAAAAAATCAAATTATACATTGTTTTTAAACTGCCACAGAAAATTTGAGACAATATTTTCTATTGGACACACATAACAACCACTATTTCTCCATAGATTTTGGTTTCATGAGGAGGAGCTTTTTCTACCTACTAATGATTTTTGCAGTAACTGAACTTTGCAAGAATATTTTCAAAAAATTATTCATGAGTCAATTTTCCTGGGCAGTTGAAAATAATTAGGTTTTCTATCACTTCCTTTCATCTCCTTATCTGAAAAACATTTGCAACCAGGCTTCCTATGAGTATGGCTAAAAAACATAATAGAATCATTGAGCGCTCCTTAAATGAAACAACTCCCAGCGTCCCAGGAGCCCAGACACAGGTGCCAGTGGCCCTGCCTGGAGTCATCCATCAGGCCTGCTAATAGCGCAGTGCCAGCAGCCTCGCCTTAAAGAGAAATGCAAGGTTTAGTTCTTATTTTATTCCACTTAATTAAAGAACAGCTGAAAATCCTGTCTTGCGTTTTAGACACATGGTTCCAATTAGTGCCGCCGAGCAGGACCCTGACTTTGATAAAAGCACTGACGTGTACCTTGGGTGCCTGTACAATGTACTCTTTCATTTTACAAGGTGGCTCGAGCATGGTTTTAAATATCTTTTTTAAAATGTTAACCAAAACCCAGGGGTATAAGCGCAAAGAAAGGTGAAGAGAGGCAAACACGATCTTGTTTAAATTGCCCACGTAGACTTCTGGACCCTGTGTGCGCAAGGGTGCTTATTTGGCAAAGTCTGCATTGGGCATTTGCAGGTTTGTGTGTGAACGCATTGCAGCCCCTGAGAGCTGCACTCAGAGGTCGTTAGATGGGGGTTCCGTTACCTCAGGAAATACCACTTATTGTACTGCAGACTTGCTTCATGTGGCTCTCTGCTCAAGAGGCCACAGCAACGCCCGTTCAAATAAACTGTTTCAGACCACGCGGTAACTGATGGGAGATTTGCCATCCGTGGGACTCTTCCAGTTAGCTTCATATGGTTTGAAGTAGGAAAGTAAAACTGGTGTCCCAGAATCTAGGAATAGATGTAGAAATGCTTCATTGAGGTCATCACATCCCATCTTCTGCCAAAATAAAGGAAACTCGTAAGAGGAAAAGTAAGATAATCAAGTCAAGCGCACCATGACTGCTTTACGCGCCGTGTGTGCCGAGCTGCCTGCCGCGGGGCCGGTGGGGCGATTTCCCGCTCTGGGCCGCAGGAAAGCGTGATGTTTTCAGGCTCGGGAGGGGAGACACGCTTTTCCTGAGATTCGCTGCCCATTGCTGTAGTCTGAAACTTATCTAAAATTGGCCAGGGCGAAAACAAAATTCTGAGCAGAGTAAAACTGAGTAAATGGGTTCCTGATTGCTAATTTCAATTTAGGAAAGAAAAAACAGTGACTGGGGATGTAGCTCAGTGGTAGAGCACTTGCCCAGCATGCTTGAGGCCCTGGTTTCCATCCCCACCATAAAGGAGAAAAAGGGAAGAAAGAAACAAAGAAAAAGAGGGAGGAGTAGGGAAGGAGGGAACATGGGAGGAAGGAAAGAATTGAGATGGGCTTTCTGTTGGCTTCAGTGCTAGACGCAGTGACAACAGAGCTACCATGTGTCCTGTCTTATCTTACGTAACTATAAAGTCATGCTTCACTTTCCTAGGAGGGGACCCAAGTAGTAACTGACCGGAACGCTACAGACCTCTCCTTCCATACTCACTTACCCTCTGTCGGCTGAAGCTGTCTCTGCATTGGTAATATACCTTTCCTGGATGGCTGGAGGGAAGGGGCCCCTACCCAGGCCACTAACTCTTTCTGAGTAGTCTTATTTAAGCATAATAAGACTATTTAAGCATAATTTGCTAATGACAAGTACTCTTATTTAAGCATAATAAGACTATTTAAGCATAATTTGCTAATGATCATACTGCATCATTAGCAAATAACTCGAGATTTAGAGCATCTTTAAATCTCCAAACCACAGTCTGAACCAAACTGTGTCAAGGTACATTTCTCATTTCCTCTTGAAATCCACTGCAGTCGAATCATCATTTCTGCATTCTGCAGAAGTGTTCTTATTTGGGCCACCAAGGCTTTCACACTGCTAAGTTTAATGCGTGTTCCCAAGCATTAGTCACCCTGCAACCCTGGTTACTTAAAATGCTTTGTGTTCCATTCACTTATCTCTTTTCTTTTTTTAATTCTCTTCCAATTCTGGTAGCCATTCCCTCTTTACACTTCCGCTTCCTTTCATTTTTTTCAATCCCTATGAAGCGTTCAGTGCTTGTACGCCTTCTAGTCGGTACCTTGGCTCTTCCTTTGTGCTGAATTGTGTTCCACCCCAACTTCATATGTTGAGGCTCTAACCTCCTCATCCATGTGACGACAACTGGAGGTGGAAACTTTAGGAAATAATTAGGTTCACAAAGTCAGGAGACCAGAGCTCCATGATGATACTGGTCCATGCGTAAGGAGGGCAGAGAGAGCTCCATCTCCCTCTGCAGCAAAGCGGGTAGGGCTCCATGAAACAGGGAAGATCCATCACTAGAAACTGAACCAGCCAGAATTAAAAGAAAATAAATTTCTGTTCTTACTCCTCCCAGTCTATGGTATTTTGCTGTAGAGCAGGAGCTGACTAATACAGCTCTCCAAGTGACCTCATGCAGACTGGGGCTCTAAGTAACTTTCTACATACAGTGAAAAACGCCAACTGTCTCCTGGCCCTGCGTCCTTGGATGTCCAATAGACACGTAAATCTAACATTTGCACATCCCTCTCGCTCATTCTTCATTAGCTTTTCTTATTCCATTAATGGTGACACTGTCCCTGAGTCATCTTTGATTCACGATGTCGCTTATGAGCAACTTCCAATTCACAAGCCAAATCCACTCTGAGTCGGATTCTATCCTACCGACTCCAGAGCTCTCAAGAGCCAGGTTGCGCTTTCCCAGGGTCACTGCCGCGGCCACCTCGGTAGTCTTCCGGGGGAGCTGCAGGAGTCCTTGTGCAGTAGCCAGGAGCCAGATTCTCTCCTCAAAACTCTCCCATTCCACCCTTGCACACACAAGTGGGAGTCAAGGGCTTTGCCACAGCTTCTGAGACTCCGGAAATGACCCGCCTTTGTCCCTCTCCCTGGCTCTGTCTCCCGCCTGCCCACTTTCTGCTGCAGCCACACTCGTGTCATGGCTGCACAGTGACCTTCTCCTGGCTAGACATACAGCTCCTCTGCACACGCACAGAGCGCCGCACTGGGTTCCATGCTCCTGCTGTACTCCGTGTCCACTCCTGAGTCAGGCACGCATTGTTCTTCTTACCCTCGTTACTTCACTTTGCACATCATGCGTCAGAACCCGCTGTGTCACAGCATCCACTGCCTGACTGTCTCTTCATGGCAGAGACAATAAGCACCATTGGAACAGCCCGATCCACTCTCCCTGTCAGCCTTGTCACTTAGAGTAGCATGGAGTGCACAGTAGATGCACGATAGGTGTGTTCGAGTCTGTGATTTCAATCCGTAGCATGATAAATGCAAGAACATTAATGCCAACAGCTGCAAAATGCATATTTTGTTGGTTGGGCTCTCTGACATTTTAGGAGAGTAGACTCTTTCCTAAATCCAGCTTAGGGAGACAATATCCAACTCTTAGCACTGATAATGTTCACATTTTCCGTTTCTACGTGGAAAACTTACTCTAAGTTTCATCAGTGTGAGGCAAACAGAAGTTACATGAGCTTTAAATAGCCAAACTACTTCTGGGAAGATGGTGGAACAGTAGGCAGCAGAGTAAACAGCCTCTCTGAGAGATACAGACCAGATACTAGAATACAGCACCATGGAGAAGACGAGAAGGAAGGTCCCCTGGACCAGGAATAATCTAAAGTGAGAACTGAAGCCCACAGAAAGAGTAAAAAAGAGAAACTTAGATAAAGAAGAAGGCGGTAGCTGGCAGTGCTGTTGCCCGAGCCAGACCTATTATGAGAGAGGAGCTATTGGAAGCTGGAGACACATGATCAAGGTGATGTGGTGGCTGGTGACCCTGGAGGCCTCTGCAAAGAGAGGCAGCATTGGAGGGGAGCAGCAGTGAAGGGAGAAGTAGACCTGGAAGACTTCACTGGCTGGCAGTGAGTGCAGAAGACTCAGTCCTACCATGGAATAGAGCGATTGACTGGGAACCATTTTGGAGTCAGGCTGGATAAGCCCAGAACCAGAACTGCTCCTGGCTTCCTCCAGCAGCTCTTAGCTGAGCACAGACCCTGGGAAACTGCTCAGATTAAGCCCCGTCCCCGTGCACATCCTAGTACCACTCCAGAGTGTTCCTGGGGGTAGCCAGCTGGGTCTGGAAGCTGCGGTCGGCCCTGCCCCCATGCATACACCAGGGGTGGTAGTGGAGGCTCCCACTGGTGGTCAGCCCAGGTCCTCAGGTGTTGGCAGCCCTGCCCCACTCCACCAGCCATCAGCGAGCCAATGCAGGTTGGGAAAAGCAACAGACAGCCCTCCCCCAGTGCATCCAATGGCCACCATCAGATACCTGTAGCCAGCACTGTGTAGAAGAACCAAACAGTCTCACTTCAGAGAATTGTAGCCAATGCAGGAAGTGCCTGGGACCCCGGTAACCCCTTGTCCAGAGGACCCCAGGAATATGTCAAGACAAAAAGCAAAAGGCAGTCTCTGGCCTCCAATCTAAGCAGAGCAAGTCCAAGAGATGCAAACATGGAAGATATCTGGAGTTGCACACCTGAAGTTTCTGAAGCAATGGCAACTGAAGTAAAGAAACAACTTCATGAGGCTATAAAAGAAATTAGAACAGAAATGCTAACTCAGGTAAAAGAAGAAATGAAAAACATAATGAAAGTATTGCTAAACATCTCTAAAGAAGACGTAGATGAAAAAATGGAGACACATAGGAAAATGACGTAAACCTTGAATGAACAATACAAAAAAGATTTAGAATACATGAAACAGATTCAAAGAGATATCCAGGAAATTAAAAACTCTATTTAAAGCTGACAGAACCACTTGAAAGAAACTGAAGATATACTTTCAGATCTTGAAGACAGGCTTGCAGCTTTTGATCATGAAAGGAAAGACTTCTTAAAAATAACAAGAAACCTGGAAGTAACAATTCAATGGCTGCAAGACAGCACAAGGAAACATAACTTAAGAATAAAAGATGTGAGCGAAAAAGCAGGGGTCAACACAAATGACATTAAAAGTCTATATACAGATATAATTTCAGAAAACTTCCCAAGCCTGGGAAAAGGAAGTGACATTCAGATAAGTGAAACATAAGGAACTCCAGCTAGCCATAACCAAAATAAATCTACACCTAGACATGTAAAAATCAAAATCCCAGAAATTCAGCACAGGAACAGAATATTAAATGCTGTTAGAGAAAAGAAACAGATCACCTATAAAGGAAAACCCATCAGAACCAAGACAGACTTCTCAACACAAACCATCAGGTCAAGAAGAGCTTGGAGTGAGGTATTTCAAGTCCTGAAAGAAAACAACTTCCAACCCAGATTGATGTACCCTGCAAAACTATCTTTCAAAATTAATGGTGAAACAAGATACTTCCATGACAAAGGACAACTGAAAGAATTTATGACCACCAAACCAATCCTACAAAGAATACTGAAGGACATTCTAGAAAGAAATATAAAAGACCACAGCTCCAGAAACAGTGGCAGAGAGGTATCACTGAGCAGGGTAGACAACTGAATGGAGAGGAAAAGTAGGCAGACAACAGCAAGAAAATAGCAGAGACGAGGCTGTGCATGTTTGGCCATAACCATTAATGTAGATGGCCTCAAATCACCAATAAAAAGAAACACAGGCAGAGCAGATCGGGAGATAGGATCTATCAATATGCTTTATGCAAGAAACACATTTAATTTGAAAGGGGGTTCATAGACTGAAAATCAAAGGAGAAAGAACAATGCTCTATGTGACAGGGAACTAGAAGGAAGTGGGGGTAGCTTGTCTACTAGCTGCAGAGTGGACAAGAAAGACATGGCATTTATATACAATGGAAAGCTACTCAGCTATAAAGAAAAATAACCTCAAGGCTCTTGTGGGTAAATGGTTACAACTTGAGATCATGCTTATGGATGAAATGATTCAGAGTCACATGGGTGAACATCATGTTGCCTCCCTAGTATAAAAACTAAAGGAGTTAGTGGGATCCAAAATACACAATGCATATTGTGAAAGTGAAAGGGGAGGAAATGTCTAAAAAGGAAAGGCAATGGCCATTGTTAATCTATTTTCGTGATTTAAATCCCTTATAGTTTTCATTGTTCTGTTTAGTTTTGTTTTACTGTTTCAGTTTGTCTAATTTTATTGTATTTGATGGCAAGCATCATTATTTCAAAGATAATAAAATATATTATGATAGCCATTGCTGATTTCCTACTATTTTGGTTTGAAGCCCTGTATTGCTTTCATTGTTTTGTGTTGAGTGATTTTATTCCATTTTAATTTGTTTGACTGTATTATATCTGATGATATAGGTAACTACTTAGAAGATAACAGAAGGCATTATGGTAAACACTGTTGTTTTACTATTGGTTTGAAGTCCTGTATTGCTCCCATTGTTTTGTTTTTATTGGTTTTATTCTGTGCTACTTTGTTGGATTTTATTATGCCTGATGGTATGGGCAGCTAATTTGAAGATAACAAGAGGCATTATATTATTATTGATTATTATTATTAATTGATTGATTTCCTTTTAGCTTTTTTTGAAGTCATATACCATGTTCATTGTTTTGTTTCGATTGACTCTATTCTGTTTTATTTCATTTCATTTTATTCTCTTCAAAATAAAAAATAAAAAGATAAAAGATATAAAAAATAAAAAATAAATATCTGAACTAAAGCCCTCAGCCATCACCCTGTGTGGCTGTTGCGTTCTTCTGTCTGTAAACCCCTATCGGTCATTGTCTATTATATCTGCCAACCATCTGGCCCAGGCCTTAGGACTCTGTCCTGCTGTGGACCTCTGATCATCCCTCTCTCACTTTGAAGTGGTTGCAGCCCCCACCATGTCGCTTCATCCCCCAGATGGGAACTAAGCTTGACGTGTGACCCAAACCACACAGAGGGGACCAGGTTGTCACCAAAACCCTTGTTGAGCTCCTTGGTGTCTTCAGTGGGGCGAGACACACTGGACACATCACCATCTCCATCTTATACCACAGCACTGTGTGTGAGAACCTCAAGGGTCAGGGACAATGCCAGCGTACAACATCAATTTGTAAAAAAAAATCTACTGTGGCCAGACCCCTAAGGAGTCACCAGCACCTGGGATGTGTGGTAAGAACCAGCTCATAAAACATGACCCCAGATATGTACATGTGTGTGTCTTTCTGCAAGTTTCCCTCCCCAGCATGGCCACCGCGAGGCTCCAGGGCACAAATTCATCTCTCTCTCTCACCCCAAAGCCTTCTTCTTGGGCTTCAATGCATACCCCAGGATCTGCCCTTCCCTGGATGATGAGGTTAATTCAGCCAGGGGAAACAGTACACTGCCTCACGGTAGGCTTTCAACAGGGAAATGGATCGACATCAGTATGTATCTCTCCGACTGGGGCCATTTGGTCACTTACTGGCCCCTGGTGTGGGCAGCATCTATAGTTCCAGTCGAGCTGCAACAAGCTGTCCTCAGCCTTCTGAAGTATCATCTTCAGGCACATCCACCTTCTGTGCAGACTCTGGATTCTCTAACTCTAAGACCTCAATATAACATAGACAAGCTGAGAACAGCATAAGTGTGGCAGCACTTACAGGGAGAGAACGAGAAAAGAAAGGGAGAGATAAAGATAGAGACAGAGAGACAGAGGCAGATATGGAGAGACAGAGACAGAGAGAGACACAGAGACAGAAAGACAGAGAGAGAGATTCAGAGACAGAGACACAGAGAGACAGAGGGACAGAGACAGAGATCTAGTGCACATGTTATGAGAGGCTTCTCCCAGAAAGAAATAAGACACTATTGTACAGCAGCATAAATTCATAAAAAAAGAGAAGTGTTTTCACCTGGCCTCTTTTTTCTTCCTTCCCAAAAGCTTTACCTTCAGAGAAAAAGTGCTCTTTATTTTCAAGCACGTCGAATTTACATGGCCAAAGAGAAGACCCATCCTTTGAGATGAAAGCACCTGAATCCAGGTCTTAAGCTCTTTCCTGACAACAGAGAATATTTATTTTTCAGAGTAAGAGTGAATGAGGGACTGGGAATATAGCTCAGCAACATGAGTGCCTGCCTGGCAAGCATGAGGTCCTAAGTTCGATTCCCGGCACCAGAAAAAAAAAAAAAATTAGAGGAATGACAGAGTAAGAATGAATGGGTTTTCTTGGCAGGGAAAGCTGTCTGCTCTAGTGCCCGACTTCCTGAGATACTGAAAACTGCTCTCAGTATCAAAGTGGCAGATTCTGTAACATCTCCTTTGCAATGTTTAGAAATCTTGAAGCGATCTAGCATCTCCTAGGAAACACCATGGTGTGTGCTTTCTATGTGTTTGTGATGTGTGCGTGTCATGGTGCTATACTCTGGGCTTCCCTTATCTGTTAGGTGACAGTGGTGCTTTGACTATGGAAGGGTTGCAAACTACCCAATAACTTTTCAGAGCATCTTTCTCGCATTGTGAAATCACAGCTGTTTCTAGATTGAAGACGGTAACACTGGCAAATGCAGAACTGGGAGTAGAAAAAAACTGGAAGAACTCACTAAGTGGTTAGAGTAACCTAAGTTAAATCTTACTAAAGCTGCCCTTTAGACCCTTTGATGCACTGGAGCTATCCCTTGTTTTTCCTTTTATTTCTGTATTATTGTTATTATTCTATCTGCTGATACCTTGCCATTGTGGAAAAAAAGTTATCTCTGTCTGTCCCACTATGTCTCTATCACAACCTCCACCGTCTCCCACCTCCCTGCCAACACGAGGTAACTAATGAATCAATTCCAAAGATCCACGCGCGTTCGCTTTCCCCGCTACTCTGTCTTTTCCCATAGACCACTGAGAGGCCTCGGCTGATCTAACCCAGAGCTACTGACGTAGGATGTTGGACTTCAGGGCAGTGGTTCCTGGAGATCATCCTCTGAGCTGGTCCTGTGGAGGCCTCTGAGTGCACACCTCTGGCGCTCTGAGTCTGGGTGCCACTTAGCAGCTGGCCCGCGTGCTGTACAGGGACAACAGAGCTCATTCAGGAGCATGTTTTTAAAACATGGCTGGGGACCCTTGTTTCATTGAGTCCTTTGTGGCACCCCAATGGATCAGACAACGGAAGAGGAGTCGATGTGGCTGGGGAGGGCCTTCGTCCTCCAGGAGGGACCTTTACAAGACGTGAATCTGGGGAGTAGTTCAAGAGCCTTGGAAAATGTCTTTCCTCCCTTCAGCATTAGTTGTGTCAGCTGTAGAACGCCGCCCCTAATTCCAGGTGGCCTTGAGGACTGAGTGATTAGTGCCATGCCTGGAGCCCAAGACCGGAGGGAGGGGACAGCCAGAGTGACCACTGCGTCTGCTTTTATCTGAGCCCAGGGCTGTCCTGGGGAAAGAGGACAAAGCCTCCTCATGCCAAGGACCAAAGCCCTGGTGCTTATGACTAAGTCATCAGGTCCCCAGGGGCAGGAGAACAATCACTTCCTTGTAAGCTGGGTTAAATCACTCTCTGGTGGGGCTAACGATGACTAACTGACTAACACAGCAGAAGGGAGTTGGCCCGGCCAGGAAAGCACTGTTGGGAAGTTGATTGTGTCCCGCTTACAGAAATTTGGGTCACTGATAGGCTCTCATCCTTGCAGCTGCTGCAGTAGTTCTTAACCCAGAAGAAATTTACTTCTTTGTGGAGCAAAAGTTCTAAGCATAAGATATTGTTATGGTTTAGCTCTGAAGTGCCTCCCTCCCCTGCCCCAGCCTCATGGGCTCGCAGGTGGGGCTTTTGGAAAGTGACTGAATGGTGGAGGAGTAAAGCTCACTGGATCTGAGGCCAGGTCTGGTCCAGGAGGCAGCGACTGTGAGCTGCTCTGGAAGGTTCCTTTCCCTCCCCGTGCTTCCCCTCTATCCCTGCTTCCCGGATGCCCAGACTGGAGCAGCGTGGCTCCACTGTGGCCCTTTGCCATGATGTCCAGTCTCTGCAGAATTTGGACTGAAACCTCTACAAACTGTGGGCCAAAATAAACCTCTCCTCCTTTAATTCATGGATGTCAAACATTTTGTCCCAGCCACAAGAAAAAGGACTAAGATAGATATACTAAGTATACTTTTCTGGGAATTTCTTACATACTTCCTGAAGTGAAACACACTCCATTAATGGTATATTAATAGCCTTTTGACACTGCAGATGGTGTTCCCGTATAAGGTATTAGCAATGGGAAGATTTGAAGGACTTGGTAGATGACAGACGATGGGGTATGTGAGCTGGAAAACTCAAGTTGAAAAGGAAAAATCATCCCTCAGACCATAATCTTGAGGTTATTTTGTTTTCCTCTCAGACAGCACAGTGAGATACAATATTTCAACAAGGAGTCTTAGAAATGTTTCTGGTTTCAAACAAAGATGTAGTAATTTGTGCACTTAGAAGTTGCTGGGAAAAATTTGTAATTTTTTTATACATTCTTTTTAATGTGTTGCTCTAGATTGGATCATGATGGCAGTGATCTCGCAAAAATACATGACCTCCACTGCCAATACTATGTACTACAAAACTACAAAACCAGCACAAAAAGATCAAAAAGTTCATTTTTTTTTTAATACCTCATCTATCTGTACTGATTTTACCTTGGTCTGATTTGCTAACCCTAAATTTAAACTATATTGCCCAGCCCTTGCCAAAATGCTGAGAAAGGATGAGGCCCCTAACTCAAGTATTAGCTACTCCAGGAGTTGCTATTCTTCCTTAGACTTGCCTTGGCCTCACTGATGACAGATACTCTTCAGTTGCACTGCAGAGAGCTTGACAATGAGGACAGCAGCATCTGGCACTAGGTGTGTGATTCCTGCTGTAGATTCCTCCACATTCAGCTTATAGACGGTGGAACTCAAACTGTGCTTTGTCTGTCTGTCTGTTATGGGAAGTATCCCCGAGCTGTGGCATTTTCCCCTCTGCACGTCTGGTGTTGTGGGTCAATCAGACATGTTCCCAGATAAGTTTCCTCGGAACAAATGTATTGTTATTTCCTCGTTTCTTTACCTACAACTGAGAGAGCCGTAGGAGAGCTGGAACTTTTCAGGGCCCCCATGGTCTGTCCGACTGTGTCTCTGGTTTTGAAACACATCAACCAACTCCAACAGAATTCATAATCTCCTGTCCACCTTTAGCCACATCTTATTCGAACCTGATGCTTTCCAAATTGGTGAATGGCTCCAACACGTAACTGGTTGCCCACATTGGAAACCTCATTGTGTTGGTTATTGACTCTTTCATCTCTGTGACCCGGCATTGTCCCCAGTTCTGGCCTCCAACCAATCTTCCAATTCTATTGTTTCTTCCTTGGTAACAACACATTATTTCTCCCTCTGCACGGGAAGAAATAGCAACACTAGCTGTTACACAGAATCGATGTGTAATTGGTGTCCCGGCCTTGTACAAGTCTCTCTTCCTTTGACTTTACCCCATGTCAGCTCTTTTTCCCGCTTCAGTCACCTGATTCCCATACTCTCTAAAGGCTCTTCACTGCCTTGGTAAAGAAGGCCAATCTTCTTGACTTCCCTTACAAGGCCTGACATGATGTGACACTGTCTCACTCCAGTGACATTTTGTCTGTTCTCTCCTTTGTCACCTTCTTCCCCCAAAATGCCCTGCCTGTGATTGGGGCCCAGGTCCTCCAGCTCTCCCCACACTCTTCCTGCCTCCAAGTCTTTACATGTGCTAGGGTTTGCAGTTGAATGTCCTTTCTCACTAACTTCCTCATCCTCTGACTGAGTCTTGGTTTTCTGTCAAATCTGGGAGGAAGTGTCACTCTGCCCAGGAAGTTGTCCCTGACCTTTTGAACTCATGTAGGCATTTCCCGAAGGTCCTTTCTTAATGCCATCCTGTCCTCAGCATTGCTTACTCACTCCAGTGCAACTGCACGTTCGCTGTTCTGATGATGGCAGAAGGTCAGCTCATGTAGACAAGCACCCCATCTTTCTACTCCACCACCCTCTTCCCTGTACTCAGAGAAAGGCTTTCTGAAGAAATACGTGAACCAAACAATGAGAATGGCGGAAACAAAGCCATGGAGACATTTAGTGAAGGGGCAATCAGTGCGTCACCAGCACCTTTGAAAGCCAGTGGTCTGGGAACAGGGAAGTGAACTTTGGCTACAGGTGTAAGTGTTGTACAGGGCAGAAGCCAGAGTGTAGAGGACTGAAACTCACTATGACATGATTATGTGTAAAGAGCAAATATAGACAGGTTGGTTGAAAAGCTATACCATGAAAAGAGAAAGATAGGGTTAATGTGAAAGGAGAGAAACATACAAAGGACATATACATGAAAGATTAAGGCAATCACTTGAGAGAAGGCTGTGCTCTGTCCAGCAAGCGACAACTTTATAGTAGAGGTCTTCTGTCTTTTTCTTTTCCTTTCCTTTCCTTTCTTTTCTTTTCTCTTCTTTTCTTTTCTTTTCTTGCCTATGGTAATCACAATATAATGAGAAACATCTGGAACTGAGATGCAAAAAATCCTTTTGATTTAATTTTTATTAAATATTTATATCTCCAAAGTATGAAGAACCATGCAGCACACAACCACATATCCACCTCCCAGCTTAAGGAATAAACCCTTACTATATTCAGTGGGAGACCTGGTGAATCTTGAATTTAAAAGATTTTTCTCCCAGATGTATAAATCTCCACTCACTCAAGGTACAACTCAGTTTTTAGCATGAAAAATGTTTCCACTGTGGAAAGTCATAACCAACTTGTCAGAGTTTATACAGAAAACACTTTCAGTAAACACAGCAGAGTGCAGAGTTTCGGGGAACAAGTGTGAGCGCCGGGAGGATAAAAGCAAGGGAAGACCAGCAGATGTGCCCCAGGCCCTTCTCATCGTCATCAATCATAAGGCTGTCCCACTCCACGTCCTCCTCCACCAGCGGGTCTTGGACCCCTGAGGGTAGCAGAATTTATTGTGAGGAGTCTGTAAATCCATATGCACATTCAGTATGGGGAGACTAAATAAATACTGTGTCACACACACACTACTATTTTTAAAGTGTCTACAGATGAGGTGATGAATAAAACACAATTTCACCTACTTGCTTCACTGAATTAACAGCAGTCTTTGATCACCTATATCTTCTCAATCTGCAGACCTTAAAGTTATGCTTTCCTGCACAGCAAGTCCTCATTCAAACACAGTTGGGCCACCAGCTATTGTTGTTTGCTAGAAGACGTGCATAAAGCCACTGGGTGACCATTTTGGTGGGAAGTAAAATGTTTTATCTGATTTTTAAATAATTATTTGTATCATACCAAATCTGTCCTTTTAAGGACAAGGAGCAACCTTGTTGTGTGCATCCTTTGTTTTTGGAGAATGCTTTCATATAAATCCCTCTTTCCTCCACACTCAGTATAACAGCTCAGTCAGATCTTGGACAGTTCCACAGAGCGTTTGAGAGCCAGGTCTGTGGGTCTGAGCAGGGTTTCACCTCCTCTTTGGAACTTTCCAGATATGTCCCAGGGCAGAGAAATGGAGGGAGATGTGCTGCCTTCTTTCTGCCTACTTTCTGTCTATGGAGGATTCCGCTGTGCTTTATTCATTATTTGCCCATGTCATAGTGACACAGGATCTGTCCCTACAAGGGGTTAAAGATTACATTTTGAGACGCTGGCAAAACAGTTTTCCAGCGCATTACTCAACTCTGGTCAGACGTCACTGGCTATCGTTTGAAAAACCAGTGGGTGTAAAACTCACTGTTCCTTTCCGACTGTCTGTGAGATAATCTTGGCTCTCCCTTTCCCACCAGGATGTAGCTGCCGAAGACAACGAATCCCATACCTACCTCAATCACGCCGACCTCGGAAACAGGAGAGGCTAATGTTTCGCATTGCTAACTGGAAACATTTTCCCCAAAGACTGCAAGTACACAGAAGTGTGCTGCAGGGATGGATAATTCCCCAACACCCGCACATGCTTTGGCACAATGGGGTCGATTAGCTGATCTGGAGTCCCCAGTTTCAATGTTTCAACCTGCATATCGCTGGCCCAGCTCACTGCTTCACGCAAGCCCCTTAACCGCATTTTGGAACTCATCTTCCTCAGCAGTGCTTGCTTGTACTTCTCACTGAAGCAGCAGATAGGGCCGATGCTTCACAAAGAGGCTACCCGCAGCCTGATCCACAACGCAGACATCGTCCCTGGAAGAGAGCGGTCCCCACACTTAGATCACCCAGCTTCGTGTATAACCTGCCCAGGACAAGGCCTACGGTTGGATGGACGGCCCGTCCTTCTATGCAAGACCAGTCTTCGTCCTGTGTGTACTCTTTTACAGTGTTCTTTGCTTGAAGACAGCATGAACACTTTTTCTCCTTATACCTGTACTTCACAATATCATCTAAATCGGGCATTTTTCTTTAATTTAGTTTTAGTTTTTGTTTCTTGCTTTGAGACTCATAATTTCCAGATATCCTGCTGAATCTTTCTTTTTAAATTCTCCTTGCTTCTGAGTTTTTTCATAAAACAGGAATGCCATTTGTTACCCACAAGTGCCCTTCGCTTTTTGGTGCTCCTTGGAATAGAGAGATGGCAAAGGCTGTTGTGCACTGACGTGGGCTGAAGCTAGACAGCAAAACTGATCTTGGGAGGCACAAAGAGGACCCCTCTCTCTTTGCTTTCAGTCATCGCAGAGGAACTAGGCTGAGCTGAAACACATATTTATACACAGTGAGAAGCTCTGAGGGACGCGCAGACTTCACTTGGAAGTGGCGAGACAGGAGAGGGCTCTCACACCGCCTTCTCCACCTGTCCTGCGCCCCCTGGGGACTTCCCACCCGATACTCCGGTGCCCCTAAAATGCAAGTCAGCTTGCCAAGACCAACTTCCTTTCAATAAAAAGTAAAACATAGACAGCACTTCAGTGATGCTAAGTGCTTTGATGTCCCGTCTTTAATAAGGGACAAATTAAATTTAAATTCCTCAGAAATTAAAATATATAGCAAATTTTGATAACTTGTGGTGTATAAAATGATAAATGATTATTTTCTGGAATAATTTTTGAACCCTACCTTGCTTTCGAAGGGTCAAAGACATAATTAGTGACTAACAAGAAATTGTGTGCATGGAAGAGTAGAGTGAACTGAAATTTTCATAAAAAGCCCTGGAGACATTTTTTTTTGGTGCCTGAATGGTCTAATCTGTTGACCAGTTTGGCTTTGAATTCATCTCATTAAAAATACTCTGATGAAAAGTACAAATAGTAACAAGATGCAAACAGTGTGTTAATGTGTTTAAGATCACTTTCTTTTCTTTTTTCTTTTTTCTTTTTTTCTTTCTTTAAAGCTTTGAAAACTACTCTGGTGGGTATTATAATTAAAGATCATTTGGACACTTTAGTTCTCTTTAACCATGATTTTGGGCTGAATCTCCACCAAGGGCAAGTAGCACTGGTGCTAATCCTAACTTGGCAGAAGTTTTGGGTTCCACCCCAGCAGTTACCAAAACATTTGCATTTAGTCAGAACACCAGTTCATCACTTCATAAAACCAAATCTCTTCTCCACCCCACAATAACCTGTTCACAGGCCATGGGGACAGGAAGGAGATGTGGACAGACTCATGGCATCATAAAACCAAACCCTGTCAGATGTCAGGAGCTGACTGAGACACTTCCATTTTTTGAGTCTCCTTCAATATAAAAAGTAAAGAAATCATGACAAAAATTGTAGCACATTTTAACACCTCAAATCATGCTATAGCACATGAACAATAAAATAACCTTTAGAAAGGGCAAGAGTTGATACCCTTTGTGAACAAAAGGCCTTAGTTAAATGACTTTCTAAAGACTTCTGTCTCCCAACCTTCAGGGCTCTTGCTCAGAGCTGAGAGCAATTTCTGGGACCATTTAGTTTCATTTTCTAGGTAAGGAAACTGCAGCTGAAGAATGTAAATGCTGTACTTTGAGCACAGCCAATGAGGTGGTGTCTTAGTTACTTTTTGCTCGTTGCCGAGACAAAATACCTGACACCCAAAGTAAGGGAAGGAAAGGTTTATTCTTACAGTTTCTTGGGAGTTTCAGTCCATAAAGTGGGCTCCAAGGCAGCATGGGATGATGGGGCTACAGTTCATGGTGGCTGCAAGCTGCAAGCCGCAATCCGCAAGCCGCAATCCGCAATCCGCAATCCGCAATCCGCAATCCGCAATCCGCAATCCGCAATCCGCAATCCGCAATCCGCGCTGGCGAGAGAGAGGGCAGAAGCCGGGAAGCAAGCAAGAGGAAGACCCGCCTTCCCTTATACTGTATCTCAGCTCCACCCCTGGGCGGGTGTAGCAGTCACGTCATTAATCCTGGCGCCATTAATCCTGGTGCTAGACAACAAACTGATCACAAGTGTCAGACTCAGCCCCATCA